>JAKOGI010000625.1:397500-470000 GCA_029747015.1 Carnegiea gigantea
AGTGACGATCTCACATAGGGCAAGTGACGATCTCCCCTAAATAGCACGTCATGAACTCTTATATAAAAATAAATAATCCTTTCCCGATATGTCAATGAAAGGTTTAAAATTCTTACTTTATTTATTCGGGAATTCAGAAAAGACAAAAAACCTTGAATGAACTAAATTCATATATATAAATTGCATGTTTTAAGGCGAAATGAGATATTTGGATTTTTATAACACATCGATAAGATTTTCCTTTCCTTTCGTAACTTTGTTCAGTTGCTTCACTTGAATATAAGCTTAAATAAAAAAACTAGACGAGTTAAGGATGCTTAATTGTGATTATTAGCCTTAGCAGATTTGTTTTATGAAAGAATGAGGTTTTCTTTGAAATCCTCTTTGTTTAATACAATAATAATAGTATATACGTGATCTACTATTTACCAATATTGCTTGCAATAGTTTTGCTTTTTGAGAAATACTCACTGAGCGTATGGTAGCTCACCCCTTCCTTATTTTCCTTTTCCAGGTTCAGTGTAATCAAGTATGGAAGTACTTGACGATGAAGTGTATGCATCCATTTTGGCAATGTTATTTGACTAGCTGCCGTGAAGTCTTGAATGTGTATATATGTAATTAATTAAGCTCACTCATCAATATGTAAGCATGCAGAGGGCTTCGAACTTATGTATACTTTGTTATGATGTTTGTAATTAATTAACTAGTCTGATTTCCAGTAAACTGGCTGTGTGACCCGTGGTAGAAACTTTAGTCTCTTAGAAGTTTATTTTACCTTCTAAATAGACTTATTGGTACTGCTTAGTTTAAACTAAGCCCTAAAATGTCACAAAATGGGTGGAACTCTTGTAGTTTTGTCCCAGGATACCCGATTTTACTATGGTTAAGTCAAAAAATTTTTAATAGCCTTAGGGATTTCTTCTAGAAGTCTTGGCGGTGTGATGCCTCCTCGAGACGGTGGTGTTGTAGAAGGCGAGACATAACTTGATGGAAACTAGACATCCAGAGATATCCATACATGTCTAGTTTACATAAGTTGGAGCCCGTTATCCCATTAAAAGCTAGGATAGAAGTTGAAGCAAAAATCCTTATTGAAGCTGAAAAAACAATTAAGAAGTGGCTTTGGTATATAATTATCTAAGCTCCTTGTTTATAGTTGCTAACTTCCTCTTCACCCATGTAAACTTACTTATACCCTCTTTAAAGGCCCTAAATTAGCATAGTCTCCTTTAGTCGAACCCATGGCATGTTGGAGAACCTTAGTTTTGATGGTTTGCTTTGTATCAAGCGACCCTTTTTAAAGGATTTGCCCTTAGATCATTGGCTTCCACAAGCTTCTTAAAGATCTTAGTGTATTCATCACATGACAAATCCAGCTCATTAGGTTTAAGAGAGATGCCACTAATGGATTAACCAAGTTTATTTGATCCACTCCAAAGGATGCTTTATTTAGCAATGGGTTTCAAAGAATGAGTCCATGCATGAGCTTATCACCATTAGCATTATAGGATGTTGAAGTCATAAGCGGTTCACTTCCTCACCTATGTTTGGCTTGACCACTAGGAAGGCAATTTGAGGCTTGCTCTTATTAGTGGCACACTTATCCTATGTTTCACTCTTGTAAAAGTTTTTCGCACTTCCCTTCCCCAACTTGATTTTACAAAGTTTGGATGGAGGTAAAGGGTCAATGTAAGGCTAGACCTATTGTGCTTTAGCAAATAAGTGTTAGCATACCCGTCATAAATCTCATAATTATTGTATAAGCAAGGCCTATGAAGTAACAAGGGACATGCATCAATGAGGAGGACATCACACAAAACTTCACCATTACAAGACCATAGAAGAATAAAGTGAGAGCTTGTTTTGAAGAGGTTACCTTATTGCTTAGGCTCTAACCAGTGAAGCAAATATGGATTAGCATGCTTCTTTGCAGGGATTTGAAGCTTGTTAATGAGTGTCTTAGAGACCACATTGGTACCATAAGCCTTGCCTTCAATGGTCCACCTTGAATTAAAGACTTGTTCACTTTAGCAATCTTTATGAGGAGCCTTTATGGCATGTAAAAACCTCTTAATCAACAACAATTCACCCACATATAGAGTGACCAAAGTAGACATATCATTTCCTTCCTTTTCTTTATGAGACTCTTCTTCAATGGCTTGAATCTCTTCTACCTCCCTAATGCTTAGTGCCTTTTTATTGAGAATGAAGGGCTTTAAAATGCTTAAAACCATGACACGTGAAATGTTTCTTCCCTTCCAACTTATTAAGTGGCTCACTAGTAATTCCCTTACTCTTATCAAGAGCTTTGAGTTTGTAGGAGTTGGGTTTCAATTTCAATGTGAATAGAGGGCCTTTCAGTAAAGGAGATATGGAAGGATTTCTACCCTTAAGTTGTTTCTCAACTTTGATTGAAAGGTTGCACACATCATCAAAGGAAAGATATGGTTAGAGGTGTACGTTGTTGCCGATATTTAGTGACAACCCCTTATAATGACTCTAGCAATTTTGAGCTTGGGCTTTTCATCCAATCCAACCTCATTTGGAGTTGTTCAAACTCCCTAATATATTCTTCCATCTTGAGGTTTCCTTGGCCAAAAGAAGTAATCATGAGGTAGAGTTATTATTTGTATGAGGATGGTAAGAACCTCTTGTCCTTATGCTTCTTGAGCTTGGACCGTGTCTTGATCTTGGATTTAGCAGCCTTGCTTTGTTCTTTTTCAAATTCTCACACCAAAGAGACATGTATCTTTCATCTTAAGAGTAGCCAACTTGAAAGACTTTTCATAATATACTCCTTAAACTCAAAGATTCTCTCTATAGATTAAACCCAATCTAGATAGTTTTTCGGATTGAGATTTCCATCAAATTCTTATGCCTTAATCTTGAGGTCTCTAAGGTTATCCTTGGATGCCTTCTCCTTTTAATTTTTTTGTTCTTGGATGCCTTCTCCTTTTAATTTTTTTGTTCTTATCATCATAATCCTTATTAAAAGAGGGATAGGCAATATCAATGGAGCTAAAATCAAGTTCCCAATTACGATGACCTCTTCGTTTAGTAGGGATGGATCCACTTGCTTCCTCAAGCTCTCTTGTGAGCTATATCACTTATTTCTTGAAGTTCAAGAATGGTTTTATGTCTCCTCATCTCATAGGCTTGACTAAGAGGAATTCCCCTAGAATGAGAGGGATCTCCTTAATTAGCCATCATCGAAAATGGTTAAGATCAGAAAGATGGGTGAAAAGTTAAAAATAGGGGTAGCACGATCACGCTAATAGTAGTACGGGCCGAAAAAGAAGTGCTTGGAATGTGACACAGTCTTCTTGGTGGAATAAGGTGGCCATGCCAAATTTTTGGATCAAAATTCCAAAGTGCAAGATTTTGGCATGGGCATACCAAACTTCTGGGTGTTCGGGCATGATATGCGCGAATTTTATACCTCACTATACCTAGATTTAGTTCATAATAATTGTTAAATTATGTTGTTTATTAGTTTTTGGGGTTTGGTAGATAATAAAGATAATTGCTCAAATGACAGATAATGGGTGGAAAATATGCTAAAAGTTAGATAAATTAACGTAGGTTAACCCTAGTGGATAACCTAGGATAACCATGAAGCAAGACCAGGTCAACTGCCAGAAAAACAAGGAAGAAGAAGAAGAAGAAGTCAGAATTCTGGCACGAGCTGTCCATGCCATATGGCATGGCCATGTGAGCCCCCTATCCTACTCTGTTCCTATGATGAATTCAAGAAACTTGGCATGGTGGGTCGATACCACTTGGCATGATGGTGCCAAGTTCGTAGACTCGTGAACCATATAAATCCCTTTCCCCCTTATTGTCTAATTAGCTAGGTTTTTAAGTAGGATTTTTATGTAGGTTCTAGGGTAGAGTACTTCTTGTAGCCTTTCAAATACACTTTCTAAGTTAATTCAAACTTTAATTTTAATGTTTTTATTTTCATTATATCTCTTCTTACTTGCAAATTTAGATTTGTTCTACAAGTGTATCCCTCTAATTTCATGATTTGTTGTGTTGCTCAAGTTCATGCTTTGAACAGTGGATTTTGGTATTAATCATGCCTTATTGATTGGTAATTATATTTTCCTCACTCTCTTTAACCCCAATCTCTCTCTCCGTTCTCTTAACCTTTAAATTTCATGCTCTTCTCTCCCCATTTTAACTTAGGGTTTAAAACCCATTTTCAAAGCTCAAGTTTTGGGTTTATTATTGTTTAGATTGGCATTTATTAGGGTAGATTAGTGAGAATAAGTGGAAATCAAGGTAAAATTCCATTGTAACACCCATATTCCCCTAGGGTTGGGGACGTTAATGTTTGCTTAAATCTTGGGGTGAAACGGACAGAGTTCCGCCTAGAAACTGACCATTTTCTAGGCTTAAAGCCTTATGTTAGATCCCTACAGTGATAAAAAATACAAGACACATCCATAAACTCGACGTCTATACACAAGAGACTACAACTCTATGGGCTACACGCCTAGAGTGCACCAAGTATGAAGTTCAATAAAAGAAATAAATGAAGATACAACTCAACGGACCACATATCTGGAGCATTGGGGATTACATCCCAAAAATAAACAACTCCAGCTAAAAAGACAATTGACTAATCAGATGGTTGGCACACATGGCCATACAGAGTGACTGCTATTTAATATGCAATACATGGACTAACATGTTTAATTTAAATAAGCTCAAGAACTTATGATTTCATTACATTACATCATTAAACCCATAAGTCTACGTATATAAGTACACATAACACCTTTTTCAAATCAAGAGGGGGACTCTAACTCGGCTTATGTGAATCAACTTCTACCTATCAAATCAAAAACCTGGGAAAAGGAGAAATAGAGAGGGGATGAGCTACCACACATCAGTGAACGATCCTCACCCCAAGAAAACAAAATCGTTGCACATAATACTTTTAAGTAGCAGTCACACACTGATAAGTGCTTAACGTGTATATCATTTTAGGGTCATTTTTCCACATTTTTAGGAGAATTATGCCCTTTATGCTATGATTTACACTCATATTCTCAATTTATGCTTGGGTATGGTTGTTTGAAGTTATTTGCAAGATTTTAAGCCTTTTTATCCAGCATTTAACCCTCATTTAGATATATTTTGACTCACCACGGATGTCCCTAAGTTGCTATGCCTGTGGAGCAAGAGAAGAACAGAAGAATGATAAGCCAGACAGCACCACGGTCTGCCCGTGGTAGATGTCACGGACTGTGGTGGAGGTATAACTGCTAGCTTGTTTGTTTTATTACATCGTGTGGCTGAGGATGATTGGGTTTTCCAATAAATACCCATCCCTCAAGTAGCAGAAAGAAGCATCCTGTCATTTCGTTCTCCATATCAGTCTACTTCAAATTAGATTAGATTAGAGAGAGAGAGTGAGTGAGTTGAAGTGAAGATTTTGTAAGGATTCCATCCTAGGTTTGCACAACGGTTCAAGCGCGATATTGGCTGAGCATTTCTTTCCTCTTCTCTTCTCTTCTCTTTTTTCAATTTTATGTTTTGTATTTTGATTATCTTTGTTGTGTTGATTTTGGATTTATGCAAACATTTGTTAGTTTCTTGATCTTGTGTTGACATCATTTGGTGCTTTCGGAATTATTGGATTGTTTTATCAAATTCTAGAAGTTTATTGTCTTGTGAGAAACTTGATCACTTTCTTGCATGTTGTGGGTATTTAGATGAAGGACTAAAAGATGAAATCTCAAATACCGGAATCCTAGGATTTTACTTGATTGCGTGATGTCTTGAAAGAGAATTATGGATTGAGAAACCATTGATTTGATAATCGTATGCCTAATGAACCTAAACTAATCGAGAAATCCATGAAAATTGATGATTGATTTGATTTAGGTATTTCACTTCACCTTAAAAGAGGGTTGTGATAATTCAAGTATCGGTTTTAAAACAATCAGTTAAGGAAGAAGTGCTTGATTCATGCATGAATTGAGAAATTGCTAGTTTTGTATAATTCCACACTTATTTATCTATTAGATTAGGTAGTTGTTTAGTTTAATTTGATTTCAAATTTGGATTCGCTTCGCATATCTTGAGAGAATATAACCCAATAGTGTAAGACCCCGCATTTTCGTTTTCCGCTAAGCTAACTAAATTTTCTTTTTACGTTCTAAATCATATTTTTAGTAACTATATGAGTTAAATGATTATTGATGCGCTTTCGGGAGCGATAATTTTATTAAAAAGAATTGTTATTGCTATTATTGATTTTAAAGTTAATTCGTGCTATTTGTGCCTTCAAATTATATCGATGGTTTAATTTAGTCGTTATTCGATTTATTTAGTCGTTTCCTAAGTACGATTAGGTTTTCAACCTTAGAATTAATTTGTGGTTCATTAAATCGAACCTTGAGATATTTAGGAACAAATGATCAATGACCGATGGTATTAACAATTGGGTTTAGAATAAGAGGTACGAGATTAGACTAGCGGTGTCAGTCAATTGAGCAAGCATTAAACAAAAAAAGGGGAAATATATCAAATAAGGGGCCAAAGCCCCTTCTCTTTCTGGGGAGAAAACCACGACAAGGGGGGTTCTTGGTGTTCCCTGCGAGCCCCCCCAAGCCCTGGCACAAGAAAGAGAAAGGGAGAGAGGCGGAAGAGGGGAGTGGCCGCCGGACGGTGAGCCGGGGGCGAGGTGGACGACGGCACACCGGCGAGGCAGGCGCCGGCCGGACCTCCGCGACACGCCAAGAGCGCGAGAGAGAGAGATGGAGCGAAAGAGTGAGGGAGCAAGGATAGATGGGTGGCGACGGTGGGCCGAAGATGGGCTGCGACGGCAAGCTGCTGGCCGTCCGTTCACCGCCGGCAAAGAGAAAGATAGAGAAGGGTTGGGTGAGGGCAATGATTCAGAGGGTTAGGGTTTGAAACCAAAACACCAACAGTACCCGACCACCACCGACATGGTCCTGATCTGCGTGGCCAAGGGCTAGAGCGAGGGAGAAGAGGCAGTAGCAGCAGCATCACGAGGAGCAGGGGTCATGGCCTAGCTTCGAGTCAGTCTATGCAACCCATAATCGGGTCCTTAAGCTTAGAGCGAGGTGTGTGCTTCTCACCTCCTAAGTATTAGTAGATTCGAAATGGTTTTAAGTTTTAAGTTGCGAAGCATGTTAAGTTTAGCTAGTTTATGCCCGAAAGTGACTTCGAATCGATATATGTTAACTTAGTTGATTAATACTCGAAAGTGGCTTAGAATCGATTCAAGTGAATTAAGTTAATTCACACCTGAAGATCTAATTCGAAGTGAATTATGCGTGTTTAGCTTTGATTCGAATCTATTTAGTTAATTCATGCCTGAAGATTTAATTCGAAGTGAATTATGCGCGTTTAGGTTTGATTCGAATCTATTCAGTAAATTCATGCCTGAAGATTTAATTCAAAGTGAATTATGCGGGTTTAGCTTTGATTCGAATCTATTCAGTAAATTCATGCCTGAAGATTTAATTCAAAGTGAATTATGCCTATTTAGATTTGACTCGAAGCTAATCAGTTAATTCATGCCTGAAGATTTAATTTGAAGTGAATTATGCCTGTTTAGCTTTGATTCGAACCTATTCAGTTAATTCATGCCTGAAAACTAACTTCGAAGTAGATTATAAATGTTTAGAAACGACGAATGTACGTTCAGTTAATTTTTAATCGTTTTCTAACTTCAAAATGAATGATAAACACTTAGAATTAACGCATACATGTTTTGTCGTTCCATAATTGTATATTAACTTTGAAGTGAATCGTAAGTGTTTAGAATCAGCGTATATATGTTTAGTCATTCCATGGTCGTTTATTAATTTCGAAGGGGATTATAAGTGTTTAGAATCAACGTATATATGCTTAGTTATTTCATAATCATTTGTTAACTTCGATATAATAAACGAATATCTTGAACATATTATGTTTAAAGGGCCTAAATAGATTCGAATAATGACTTCGATATACTAAACGAATGTTTGGAATCGTATTATGTTTAAATGACTTAGTTAGGCTTGAAATGTAACTTAGAATCAATGAATGAACGCCCCGAATCGGCGCTTGTCTATTTAGTTAAATTATGCTTATACAATAGTTTTAGGCATAGTATTTGAATGACAAACTGAGCATGTTCATGTCCTCTAACTGCCATACATGAATGCAATCATGTTTCATGTCTAGTTAGTTTAACTTAGCTTACTAAATTAAGGTCGTATGAGTGTCTATATGTATAAATGTGTGTACGATATAACCGTTGGTTGCATCGCACTGGTAATTGCTAATTGCTTACTCGGTAAGTTAAGCATGGGTAAGTTTGCATAAGTTTACATATCGCTTTTCAATATATCATAATGATTAGAATGCTAAATTGTGAAATTGAAACCGAGATGGTAGTTGGATGGTTAGAGGTAGAACTATGAGTGGTTCGAGGTCTTTGTGGTATGGTGCTTGTGAGGAGAGAGCCTGGGTTCTGAATTAACCGCAATCGTGTGGATTGCGAGGCCATGTGTGGCTCATTGTGCTGAATTGATTATGAAGTGCTTAAATGTGATACATGTGGACCCCCTTCCCTTCCATGTCCCGAAGTTACATTATGTGCATAAGGGTGAGTTTTTCAAAGAAGGATTTCATATTTGAAATGATAATAGCCATAAATATTAGTGCATGATGGCATATTTTAACTAAATGAATGCAGTTTTGGGAGTGAACTCGCTTGAACGGAAGAATCCCTAAAGAGTTTTATAAATGCGTGAGTTGTATGAAAAGTATTTCACTGTGAGATGCAGCAAAATTATTAGCCGTTATGGCCGATACGCTTTAAATTTGCTAAGATAATGTGCTTCGGACAATATGATATGATATGAATGATGTTACCTAGGGAATAAGTCCTGGTACTATGAGACCCTAGAAGACCCTGACGAGGGTAATGTAAAGGTCCGATATGTTATAAGTAGCCATCCCGGGAGTAAGAGCTTAGTGTGAGCGTTAGGTCTCACTATGGGGTTTGAGAATAGATCTCACCCAATCAGTACCCTGTAATGATCTTATGCCAGATGTATTTTCCTAATAAGTAAAGAAAAGTGGTTGGCATCTTGCCATTTCAAGTGTTTTGAAAGAAAAGAAAGTTTTTATGGGCCCTAAGAGGCCATATGGAATGAGATATGAAAAGCTTATAGGGGTCTTTGCATGACCAATACGAAATGAAATGTCTTTTGAAAGAACAAGAGCCTCAAGAGGCTAAGCAAAGTGCTTTCAAGAAAAGAAGAAAAGCTTTCTGTGCATGTTATGTGCTTTTCTTCAGAATAAAATGTGAATGAGATTTCAAGTAAGGTTAAGTGAAGTATTTTCACGAAAAGAAAGAAAGAAGCTTGTGCATATCATATGAATGAAATCTAAGTAAAGCATGCTAATGAAAGCAAAGCCTTATGGGCATGTTCACGCATACCTTATGAATGAGACTTGAAATGTGTGTGTGCCTTATGCATACCAAATGAATGAAATGCCAAGACAAGTATGATTATGAAATAAAAAGATAACTTTGTGTACACATCATATGAATGAGATTTCATGTGTAGTTTAAAATGGAATGCTAAGAAGTTATATTTATGAAAAAGATTGATCCCTATACTTAGGCTATAAAAGAAAGTTTCTATGCTTAGCCCTTGATACTTGCTTATGTGCTAAGTGCTTGTTAGTTAAGAAATTCAGAGGCCTAAACATGAGTTTCAACGGCTAAAATGAAGTTTATGGTTAGTAGTATTTTATAAGAAGTCCGAGAATGCCTAATATGATAGTAAAGTATGAATGCGTGATATGTGACTATTAAAGATACTATTGCCTGCAACGGTTTTGGTTTTAAGGGGGGTCGGGGGATACTCACTGAGCGTGTGGTTACTCACCCCACTACTCTTTCCCCTTTTCCCCAAGTTTTCTTTATAACAGGAAAAAGTTGAATCAGCTATGTCAAGATGGAATCTGTTCATGCTTGCAAGGTGTCGTTTGTACTTATTTGAGGGGAATCTTACGTGTTTAATGAAGTCACGTTATGTATTCTCAGTTTGAAATGTTTGTAAACAGGTATTCTAAGTTCATGTAATGCATATTGTTTATGAATCGCTCTGTATGGCCATATGAGCCAGTCATCTAGTCAGTTAGATGTCTTTTGGTTAAAGTTAGTTATGTTTTGGAATGTAAACCCCAATACTCTGGTTTTGTGAACCGTTGAGTTATATCTTCCATTTCTTCTTTATTTATGAATTAATCTGGTTGGTGTACTCCGAGCGAGTGGTGAGTTATGAACTCCGGCGTGTGACCGTTGAGCTTCTTTTAAATGTTTTACGCTTCCGTTGATTATAGGGATTTATTGTAAGGCTTATAGCCTGGTAACGGTCAGTTTTTAGGGAAAACTCTGTCCGTTTCGCCCCAGAAATTTGCATAAGAAGTTAAGAAAACGTAGCGCTTCCGGCATCGGGGCTGGGGGTGTTACAAGTAGTTTCACCTAGTCCCTGCAGGATCGACCTTAATTAGCTACAATGCTACCATACGCTTGTGCACCTATCAAGTTTTTGGCGCCATTGTAGGGGACTAGCATCGAATACTGGGTTTTTCTCGACAGATTTGAGTAAGCATTTTATTTTTCTTTAAAAATTAAAAATTAAAAAAATAGATAAAACATTTTGAGGAAAAAAAAAAAAAACAATGGCAATTTTCCATTTCCCCCAATTCGAGCATGAATTGTTTTGGAGGTATTTTAAGCGTTTAAATATTTTTCTTACTCAATGTGGTTATCATATTGGTAAATGGGAAATTTTGGACATCGTTGATGAGGAGGTGAATAGTAAAACCCACATTCTTTTAGGGTATTAGAATTTTCATAGTAAAAATATTGATGATGCATGGTATTTACTTGAGTGGATTGCTCAAGATTCATTTGAATTTGAGAAGGCTAGTCGTGTTTCTAGATATTCATTTTTTGATCCTTTCCTATTCTATTCTAGATCTTCCTATGCTCCTTCTGGTGTGATTTGTGTAATTCTTCTAACCATGCTACTAATTCGTGCCCTTATTATGCATGCTATGATCAACCTAACTTTGTATCACCCTGGGACAATACCGATGTTGTCATATCCTTACGTGATTCATCCTTCCCTTTAGCTCAGTGTACGGGGCTCAAGGTGGGTTTGATGCTAGGTTTGATGTTTCTGATGCATGTTTTGAGTCAGAAGATATTTTTTATAAGGTGCATGATCTAGTTAGCACTCTTTTAGAGGGGTGTCGTGATGAGTGTGCGCATGAGGAGTCTCCTAGCCTTGGTTTTAACAATATTATTTCACCTAATCCCCTTAATCATTTACATGTTTTCCCTACGTGTTTACAACCCCCTATTTCCCTCGAGTATTCCTTACATGCACCCATTAATAATCCTAAGATTTGTGATTCCAAAGTTGATTTGGTCCATGAGGTTAAAATGTTTACATGCTTGGTGGAAATGTTAATAATTTTCTTTCCCTAGGATATTTTTGTGGGTATGATGCCTCCCTTGACCCGTATTGCATATTCCTAGTGGACAAGCCTAGAAAAATCATATGGAGCACTTTATTTGCTTTCTCTTTTGATTTTTGTATGGCTTTAGCTTTGTTGAAGAGAGCACTAACTTTCTTTGCTGTTATTATTTTCATGCTCTCTTTATTGCCATGCTTGAAAACTCTATGCTGAGGAGTTTAACAAGCTTCTACGTGCCTTGATAGTGTCAGATTTAGTGAGTTGAGTCTTGACAACATGATGGAGTAGCTGATGCTCCATGTGCCCCGGTTATTACGAGGTTGCATAGCTTAGGTGCACTCTACACCTAACCTGGTGAGATTGTTTTCTTTTGTTCCCCTTCTCTAAGTTTCCTTACTTTAAAAAATAATGCTTTATCTAAGCATGGGGGAAGGGTAGTTTTTATGTTTTTTATTTTGGTTATTAGTTTGCATACTTGTTAGAGCATATAGTTTTAGGTTTCTTTTTGTTTGCATGTTGCATTTAGTTTATTTTTAGATTTGCATATTAGATTTGCATATAGGGATGGTGTGGATTGGTTTTAGATAACCTCAAATGATATGTTTTTGCCAGGCAAAATAGCTTCCATGAGTTTGAGTAGCTTTTGATGTATAATCCCTTTTAGTGCGAAACGTTTTAAAGGTTTTGTAAATATTTCTTGTTTTGACCCTTATCTTGTTTGAGAACTTTTTTATCCACTGGAGTCCTTAGCACTAATGTTTGTATGTGGAGTCATTTTATGAGCTTAAGGAGACTTTAGTAGATATCTCATGAGATTTTGAGCCTTATTTGGACTAATTCATTATATTTAGTCTCATGTTTCTTTCATGTGTGTGACTCTTCCATGTTGCATCTCTAGAACTTGCGTACATTCTTATTCAAAACCCCATTAGCATGTGCGTATTTGATGATATGATAGAGCCATTTATTTCTTTGGTCATTTTAGTCACATAGCCAAATAGCCTACCTTTGTATTACATGTTTTTCCCCTTTGCAAGCCCCTTTGAGCCTATATCCATCTTTGTTGTGATCGGTTCATATTAGCCCTTGGCCAAACACATATTCTTACCTTTAAGCCAAGTCTATGGAGCGTCATTCATCTATATAGTGGATGGTTTTGGGGATGATTAAGTTTAAGGTGGCTTTGGTATGTTAGTTTGTTGAGGGATTGATGATATTGAGCATTTGCTTTGGTTCCCTCTTGTTTGGATTGTATATACATACATACATATATATATATATATATATATATATATATATATATATATATATATATATATATATATATATATATATATATATGTTCGATTGTGAGTTGATAGTTAATGATCCTATGCCTTTCAATAATCGCAATTTTCATTTCATCTCCCCACAAAGAAGGAAACGAGATTAAAAGAGCTACGTTGGGGAAAAAAAAACACAAAAAAGGGTATGTTGTAGAAAAACAAAAACAAAAAAAAGGAGGAAGGAAAAAGGGGAAAAAATGACTCAATGATTAGCATTGGATATGCAAACAGCTTGTGTTTCTTCTTTGTCAACTCATTTCATATGTAATTCATTGGGGTATGTTCATTGAATTGTTCGGATTTGGAGACTTGATAAAATATCAAGGTTTCTTAGTGGTGTGCTGGTTGCTCTCTAGTCACTTGACTAAGTAGCTCCATGTTGTCCCAAATGCATTTGTCCACGCCTTTCCCTTAACCCTTCTAGCCCACATCACAGCCCATGTAAAGTCCTCTTCATTGTCTTGTGCACATTGCATTTCTAATGGTGGAGAATTTGAGAGTCTTTGCAAGCATATGGTAGATTGCATCTTTGGAATGAGTTTTAAGTGAACCTATGCTATATTTTAAATACATGAGCAGGAGTTATTCACATTTTCCAAAAGTAAGGCTCTACCGGTCCATTTAGCTCTACTCAATTTCATGTACTTGTACGACATTCTTTGTGGTTCTTTAGGGGTGATCAAGTTTGATATCGAGCTTGTGGTCATGTACTTTTCCGAAAACATCCACCTCCTGATTTTGAAATGCTTTGCGCACTATTTGGGGGTTGCCATTGATTGCTATTCTTACTTGTGATATACTATGGCTTGCCTACTTTAAGGAGATTGTTATGTTTTTGAGACGTAGATGTTTTTTCCCTCGTTGGTTTTATTTAGTGTTTGCTTGAGGACAAACAACGGTTTAAGCAAGGGGGAGTTTGATAAGTGCTTAATGTGTATATCATTTTAAGGTTATTTTTCCATATTTTTAGGAGAATTGTGCACTTTATGCTATGATTTACACTCCTATTTTCGATTTATGCTTGGGTATGGTTGTTTGAAGTGATTTGTAGGATTTTAAACCTTTTCACCCAGCATTTGACCCTCATTTAGATATATTTTGACTCACCATGGATGTCCCTAAGTTGCTATGCCCGTGGAGCAAGAGAAGAACAGAAGAATGATGAGCCAAAGAGCACCACGGTTTGCCCGTGGTAGATGTTATGGACCGTGGTGGAGGTGTAACTGCTAGCCTATTCGTTTTCTCACATCGTGTGGCGGAGTTTGATTTGGTTTTCCTATAAATACCCATCCCTCAAATAGCAGAAAGAAGCATCCCATCATTTCATTCTCCATATCATTATACTTAGAATTAAATTAGATTAGAGAGAGAGTGAGAGAGAGAGAGAGAGAGAGTGAGTTGAAGTGAAGATTTTACAAGGATTCCATCCCGGGTTTGCACAACGATTCAAGGGCGATATTGACTGAGCATTTCTTTCCTCTTCTCTTCTCTTCTCTTTTCTCATTTTTATATTTTATATTTCGATTATCCTTGTTGTGTTGATTTTGGATTCATGCAAACATTTATTAGTTTCTTGATCTTGTGTTGATATCATTTGGTGCTTTCAAAATTATTGGATTGTTTTATCAAATTTTAGAAGTTTATTATCTTGTGAGAAACTTGATCACTTTCTTGCATATTGTGGGTATTTGGATGAAGGACTGAAGCGCAAAATCTCAAATACCAGAATCCTAGGATTTGACTTGATTGCATGATGTCTTGATAGAGAATTACTAATTGAGAAACCATTGATTTGATAATGGTGTGCCTAATGAACCTAAACTAATCGAGAAATCCGTGAAAATTGATGATTGATTTCACAATTCTCCTTGAAAGAGGGTTTTGACAATTCAATTATCAGTGTTAAAACAACCAATTAAGGAAGAAGTGCTTGATTGATGCATGAATTGAGAAATTGTTAGTTTTGTATAATTCTATGATTATTTATCCATTCGATTAGATAGTTGTTTAGTTTAATTTCATTCTCAAATTTGGATTTGCTTAGCATATCTTGAGAGAATATAACCCAATAGTTTCACCTAGTCTCTGTGGAATTGACCTTGATGAGCTACAACGCCACCGTGCGCTTGCGGACCTATCACATACATTTTGATATTTAATATCACATAATAATCCCATAAGGTCTCCCATATTCATTATTACCTTAATAACCTTCAAGATTCAATAGATATTCCTGACCTCCTTTTATTCCATGCACAAGAGTTCTCAACTTGCCTAAACTATAACTCGTGTAACTTGGGAGCGATAGCCACTTCTTGCACTTGCTTAACATCACCTAGTAGGCATACCATACTCAATAGCGACCTGACTCATACAAAATTACAGGCATTGAGAACAGCAAAGCATTCAGTTCACACATAAATACTTGACATTGAGGAGTTAAGTTAAAGTTACCCACCAGGGTTCTTTTAGAAAGAAAATGGGATTAATGCAAAAGGCAAGGACCATTACTTCAATCAAGTAAGCATTTATAAAATAGTCATTGTTCATTAGAAAATCATTTGGAGTTCAATAAAAGCTCCTTTTAAGCATACTTGCACTTTTCCAAATCTTTTCATTAGCGATAGTCCTCAAATGAGGAGTTATCATCACATAACAAGTACGAAATCATTTCATGGGGCATCGGATTCTCATATTTATGCTGGTTCAAGTGAGATCGTTACTCACATTTCATAGTAATGCCCTCCTCGTCAAGATCTTGTAGGGTTCCCACTTCTGAATCTAATCCCTGGGAATTAGGGTTCCCACATACTGGTTCTGCTCCCTAAACTTGTTTTCTACTCTCGTCAGGGTGCTCTAGAGTTCCTACTTCTGGGTCTGCTCCATAGGAATTAGGATTCCTACTTACCAAGTCTACTCCCTAAACTTACGTCTCAACCTCATCAGGGTCCTTTAGGATTCCCACTTCTGGATCTGCCCCCTAGGAATTCACTAGCACTATCGTCTTAGTCCAAAACGTTTTAGATGCATGTCATTTTCAACACGCTTTTCATAGAAGTTCCCATTGTATAACAACAATGCCATTTTCATTTTCAATAAGGCCAAAATGCCTTAATAAACTCAAATTGACTTATAATAAGCATATAATCACTCATTCGGTAACCTATGCTTGTAAATGAGTTAATGACTAAGTAAGCATTCACTTTTTAAGGAAAGGAAAATTAAAACTCGTTATAAACCCTAATTTGCAACCTACACATAACTAAATTCGCTTATAAGCATTCTTATCAAACGAAAGGTCTAACAATCATCATTAACTGCAAGACTTAGGAAGTTTGCCATATCATAGTAGTTCACATACATACTTATCAACGCACACCTTCAAGTATAAAGCAAGCATATTCATTCGTAATTCATGTTGTTTTTAGCTCGATAGCCCATTTAAACAAATTTTGAAAATGACTAAGGGATTATTAAACATTCAAGTTACTAGTTTAAGTAATCAGGACGTTACATTAGTCATTGTAACAAACAAACGACTCTTAAGCCAATTACTTGGGGGAATTTAATTATTTGAAGGGCTCAATTTAAGAATGTTGGGGCATGGTTAAAGCAAATCAAGCGAGATTCAACTAAAATGATTCGTAGTTCACAAATCATTTAGTCCGAGACTTTCAAATGCACAGGTAACTTGGAACAACTAAGATTGCAACTTACCAATTGTAGGCTTGAAACGTTTGATATCTACATACACACATAGTGGTCACATGAATCATAGGCTAACAAAATCATAACTTGATTCAGCAGCATGCAATTGTAGGCTTGAAACATTTGATATCTACATATAATCATGACGATAATCGAAACAAGTTTAAGATTTATGCATACAAGTTTGATCACAGAAAAAAGCACACAATTAACACATCTCGACACTTTCATAACTTACCACTTTAAAACACTCAAACCTGAACTCCCTCGTCGCAGCATCGACCACATAGTTCACCGCGAAATACATTGTTCTGACCCAAATTTACAAGCCAACCTTCTTTTAATATTCCAACTCTTAAATTTTGTTTCGAGTTATCTCCTTTCAAGCTTAAAGATCATAAACATGAACATGCATAAAGCTTTTAAAGATACTTAGTAATTTAAAAGTACAATAATCACCCATTTGCTAATCAGGCTTCATGCACAATTAAATAAATAATTTACAAATTAGTAATTAATTTAGGAAACCAAGAATCACCGACCTCGATTCCAAGCTAAAGGACCCATTTTAGAGTTTGGTTTGGGTGGTTTTCAGGTGGCCTAAGTCCTGAGTCTCGCCCTCCTCTTACTGCTGGTTGTGGATCTCAGCCAGAACGCCATTTCCCAGACACGCCACCTCCATCTCCTTGCTGCTACGTGTCACTAGCATGGCCGGCAGTGCCTGGTCACTCGCTGCAACTGGGTGGTCGACCAGTGGTTGCTGTCGGTGCCAACCTGCCTGGTGACATCATGTTTTGCTAGCCGACTTCTCGCTCAATCCTACTCTCCCTCTTTTCTCTCTTTCCGTGCTTACGTGCGAGAGACCCGGTAGGCCATGACCGGCGACTGGTTTGCCAGTGTGCTACCACCATTACATCTCTCTCTCTCTCTCTCTCTCTCTCTCTCTCTCGGCTAGCGTTCCAAGTAGAGGGGGGCTCTGGTCATGCCTCCTAGCCGAGTACCTCCCACTTCATCTCCTTTTTCCTTTCTCGCTTTTTTTATGTTGATGTTTATTACTAGCCCACAAATCATTTGGGTCCAATTGGTTTCAACGTTGCCCAATCTAACTCCGCTAATCGTGCTCGGCCTAACTCCTAAATATTTACTAAATTTTTGCGTTCACATTCAAAATTTCATGATATTTTGAAAATAAATTTAATAAAATTACTTACTTTGATAAGTATACAAATATTAAGCTAATGTAGCTAATGAACATAGCTAATTAAATTATTAATCCAGACAGTTAGCCAGATATTAAAAACTCTCAATTATTACATTCTTCCCCCCTTAAAAGAATCTCGTCCTCGAAATTCCAAAGTTCACGTTTCAATGAAATACAAAATGTGCATACACATGGCAAAAACCATCCAAACTCACAATAGAATCCAAATTCATACTTTACACTTAATTATATCTTTTGAATCGGAAAAAGAAGGTTATGAAATCCAATCTCTTCCTTGCCAATCCTCTTTATGCGTTTACTCGGTCTATTAAGGCACCGAAGGTAAATCACATAGAAGAAAGACAAATGAGTTAGCGTGGGAAACCATATTAGACTTATTTTAAGACTAACACAGACTTTTAATCTAATTCTAAGTAATACTGGTAAAGCGACCAGCAACTTTGCATAAATACATTGATAAGACTTAGTACCTAAGACGTTCATGTGTGGTAACTCAACCGGAATAAACTAAGATCATGTCTTAACCACCTCAAGCTAATTCGTGAGCATGAAGTAAACAATTTATTTTAGAATTAAATCAATCAACAAGAGCTTTCATATTATGATAAGTTGGTAAGAATGTCACATCACATAGTCTCACATAACATTGCATCAATAATAATGAACCTCAAATGACATTCAATGCCGTAATGACATCATATAAGCGTAACAACTCAGTACTCCGAAGCCAAGAACAAGTAATAAGCATTCGTTTTAGTAGGTATGTGGCAAACAGCTATGAGCAACTAGAATCTGGAGTTATCATTGATGAGCATGGGAGCAACTCAGGGGAATATGGTATAGCAGAAACACATCCAACGGCAGTAAAGGTATGAGGAAATTCAATACATTTTACACAATAGCTGACTAGGGAAGGTGGGGGAGGTGTTTTCTTGGTGATGCTAGATTTAATGCCAAGTTCAAGCATAAAGTATCACAATTATGCCCTCGCTAACATGATGTTCTACCCTGGAGTCTCGTTTAGAACTGGTTATTCCTGAATTATGGAAATGTGCAAATATGATGCTCATAAATGCTTAGTGTATATATAATTTTAGGGTCATTTTGCTGTACTTTTAGGAGAATTATGTGCTTAATGTTAAAATTTATACTCATATTCTCGTCTTATGCTTGGGTATTGTTCTTTGATGACATTTGCAGGATTTTGGAGCATTTTAACCCGACATTTGACCTTTACTTGAGTGTATATCGACCCCCATGGATGCCCCTAAGATGCCATGCCCATGAAGTATGAGAAGAGCAGAAAATTCGGTTCCAGCTAAGATCACGGTCGGACCGTGGTGCCTACCACGGTCCATGGTTAGCTGCTAACTGCTAGCCTCTTAATTTCCTCTATTGTGCAACTGAGGTTACTTTGATGGCTGCTTAAAAGGGCATGTTTCAGAGCAGAAAAGAGAGATCTTGTTCAACAACCATAGTTCTACTTTCACATCTTTTTAGTTTAGCTTAGTTTTAGTGTAGTTTTTGTTGAGATTAGAAGGGAGAAACTTGCTCTTGGAAGCTTGAAGATTGTTGCACAATTCAAGGGCTCCCATTGTTGTAAAGTTTTCCTTCCTTCTTTTGAATTTGCTTTTAAACTCTTGTTTTAGTTGAATTTAGAAACATAAGTGAGTAGTTTTATCTAATCTAGGGATTGTTGGCCATAAAATTATTGTTGGATCCTTTATCCTTGAATTCTTGCGCTTATTTCATGTTTGGAATGATTCATGTCTATCTTGAAATTGGAATGTTACGAGTGTAATTTGGCCCATTTTGCTTGCTTGTATTAGGTAGTAGGGTGAGGTACCGAAATGTGAAACTTTCTACCTGATTGTCTTGATAGAACGTAATTTTAGCAAAACTCGAGAGAGAATTGCTTGATGAGAGGAGACTTAGCATTTACAGATCTTTAACATAGACTAAAATCAAGTACCCTTGAGAGAGTGTTAGTTGAATTTGTTTAGGCGATTTAGTCTGTTTCGAAAGAAAAGATTAAATTCAATTTGATTGCTATTCCTTGAATCGTTCTTCCTACGAAAAGTGTATGCTTAAATCCATGATCCGACTCTTTACTTGGTAAGTCAAATTCCTGGTTGTTTTTCCATTATTGAATTTTTAAATAATTAAATAGTTTATTTAAATCAACCATTTAAAAGGATTTGTCGCTTAGCAAATTCTAATAGGCTTTTGACTCGATAGATTACTTTGGTCACTGAGGGCAATCGTTTTAATCTATTCTACGACACCCGTGCACTTGCTGACGTGTCAAGTTTTTGGTACCATTATCGGAGACCAATTTGTTAACTATTGAGTTAGTCTTACGAAATTGACTAAGTGTTTTATTTTTTTTTTTCCCTATT
Source organism: Carnegiea gigantea (assembly GCA_029747015.1). Lineage (NCBI taxonomy): Eukaryota > Viridiplantae > Streptophyta > Magnoliopsida > Caryophyllales > Cactaceae > Carnegiea > Carnegiea gigantea. The sequence continues at coordinate 417,687 of JAKOGI010000625.1, forward strand.
TCTTGTTTGATTGAGTTGGTAGTGTTGATGATTGTTCTTGTAGGAATCTTCTCCATTTATGTGAAGTCCATTTCTATACAAACCCGATCCCGCGATCGAGGAAACTTTCTGTTTAAGAGGAAGAAGCAAAAGATTGAAGAATAAAGATGCAAGGCTAGAAGAACTTCAGCAAGTATGGCGGGAGAAAGAGGTGACCAAAGAAAGGCGCTTAGGGATTTTGTTACCCCTAGAGTCCAAAGAATCACCTCAAGCACCTCTCACCCTAACATTAACATAAATAATTTTGAGCTCAAGCTAGCTCCCATTTCCATGGTGCAACAAGCCCAGTTTGGAGGCACCCCTTTAGAAGACCTAAACTTACACCTCTTGGTCCTTTTAGAGGTGTGTGATACATTAAAGCTTAACAGAGTCTCCACCGATGCCATCCGACTGCGACTATTTCCCTTTTCACTTACGGATAAGGTGAGAGCATGGCTGCATTCTTTGCCTTTGGGATGTATCACCACATGGGATGAGCTTACTAGAGCTTTCCTCACTAAATTCTTCCCACTTAGCAAAATAGCAAGTTTGAAGAATCAAATCACCAACTTTGCTCAAAGGGATCATAAGACGCTCTCTGAGGCTTGGGAGTGGTTCAAGGATTTGCTGTGGTTATGCGCTCACCATGGCCTCTAACAATGGATGATTGTTCAAGTTGTCTATAATGGTGTGACCTCACCTGTAAGATCCACTATCAATACGGCTACAGGAGGAACTTTGATGAATAAAACTAAAGACGATACCTATAATTTGATTGAGGAGATGGCGTTTAACAATTTCCAATGGTCCACCGAACGAGGTCAACCCAAACGGGTTGGTGGTAAGCTTGAAGTTAATGAACTTACTTTGCTTTCTGCTAAAGTTGATGTTATGACTCAAAGGTTGGACTGTATGAATGTTAATGCTATGAATTCTAGTGCACCTCCCCCATGTGAAATTTGTGGTTCTATTAAACATGTGACTTTGAGTTGTCAAGTTGGAAGTCCTTTTTTCTAAGACTATAGTGAAGCTAATTATGTCCAAAATTTCAACCCGAGACCAGCCAATGACCCTTAGTCTAGTACCTATAATTTGGGTTGGAGTAATCATTCAATTTTCTCATATAGGTCTAATCCAAACCCTCCGAATATGCCCCCAATGAATGCTAGGCCACCCCCAAGGTTTTCAAAGACCTCTTTTCCCTGCAGAAGTACCCCAAGAGTCTAACTTAGAGGTCATGATGGAAAGTATGCTTATGGCGCAACAAAAACAAGATGAGTATATAAAGTAGTTAGCCTCTAAGGTTGATGTGCTTACAACTCACAATAAGATGTTGAAAACCCAAATTGCCCAACAAGCTAGCTTTTCATCTATACCCCCAGATAGACTTTCGAGTAAGTCAGAATCTAACCCCCGTGAGCATTGTAATTATGTTACCTTAAAGGACAGGGTAGAGGACTCTATTAACCCCGAAGACACACCAATTAAAGAGGGTAGAGAAATAAACATGGTTGAGAGTAAGGAGATAAATGATGGTGGCAAGGACGCGACATTCATAGAGAATGAAAGTTTAGAGATCCCTATACTTTTTCCACCTAAGCTTCCTGACCCAGGTAGCTTTTCTATCCCCTGTGTTATGGGAAAGGTGGAAATTGAGAGCGCCTTATGTGACCTAGGTGCAAGTGTCAGTTTAATGCTATACTCTTTGCTCCATAAGCTTCACTTAGGGCCATTACAATCTGCACCCTTTTCACTACTGTTAGCACACAGTTCTGAAACGCAACCCTTAGGCAAATTAGAAGATATGCTAGTCAAAATAGAAGATATTTGGGTATTGGAGGACTTTATCATTGCTGATATGACCGAGATCAATGATGCCCAAATTATTCTAGGTTGGCCCTTCATGGCTACAGCAGGTTACCATATTGATGTAAGAAGGGGGCGGATAATATTTGAAGTGTAAGAGTGTTATGCTATGTTCTACCATATGGAGGAGAAAGTTGTTTCTTTGAATTCTTCCCTATTAGATGCGTTTCTCCCTTCTCCTGAGATTGACATGGAGGACATCTTGAGTTGTCAAAATCCGTCTAATTTTGATTGGATTTCCACTGAGGATCCCGACCAATGATATGTTAAGGTGGAGTTTGCTGTTGTGCCGCCTAGCATACCCAAGGTTGAGGCCCATGCTTCTAATGAGTTTGCTATGAGTGATTATTACAGATTTGCTCAAGCGGTTTTCTCTTTTCCCCCATAGAAGGATTTGATGCAGACTTTGATTTGGGGATTGAACAAGGTGATAATGACTAGTCTGATGGACCGCATACGCGGTTTGTCTTGCACACTGACAATGCGCGTTGGCATAAATTGATGATGAAGAAAGACCTTCAATCTGAGCTTTTGAGGTGGTACCTTTGTTTGAAGAAGTTCAATTTTATGGTTCGTGAAAAAATTGTTGTCCATACACTCACCGATCCATACCAAGCATAAAAGTATGGTCAAGCTTTTAACCTTAAAAGAGCGCTTCTTGAGAGGCAACCCAAGCCCCTTTTTTTGGCTTTGATTTTCATTGTTTCTTGTAGTTTTTCATAGCTTATAAAAAAGAAGAAAAAAAGAAAAAGAAAAAAAGAGACAAAAAAAGAGAAAAATAAATTAAAAAAAAAGAAGAGAGAAAAGAAGAAGGCATTACAAGAAAGAAAGAGAGGGAAAAAAAAAAGAAAGAGAAAAAGATGCCAGCCACCACAGCCAAGCAACCCAGCAACACAACCGTGAGGGTGCCCAACTGGGGAAATCAAGATATCGGGTGCCCAGCAGATACCGCGGTTGGCTTGTGGTTACACCCACGGACTGTGGTGATCTGCTATAGGTCGTGGTCAAGGCTTTGGACTGCGATGACCCTTCCTTTTCTCCCAAATTCATCTTCAACCTTGACACACTCTGTCTACCCCCTCTTTCTCTCTCTAAACCCACCATTACTAAACCTCCATTTCTTCCTCATTTTCTTCTCATTTTTACTCCATTTTCCTTCAAAACTTTGCCTTTTCACTTAATCTTTCTCCTTCTCCCACAAATTTAACCTCTTTCCACCATTTCTTTTTTAACCTCATCTCACGTTCACCCATCCTCCATAACCATTTTCTTCCTCTCTAATTCTTCCTCTTTTTCACTTAAATTCTTCATTTTTCTTTCTTAAATTTTATTTTTTAGGTTTTAGTTTCAATTCTTCTTCTATTTGTGCAGCCATGGCACCCACTAAGAGACAAAGGAGTATCAAGGAGATAGGAACATCAAGCCAAGCACTATTCTTGCCTCAATGGACCTCCTCAACTTCCACCAACACACGAACTCAAGGTAACATTCCTTATCCTCTTAGTTTAACCAACTCCGATCATATTGCTAGATATGCTTGTTTGAATGAACACATGATTGTGGCAACTCGTTATTATGATGAGGAATTATTAGGACGTTTAGGAATGTTAGATGATATACGTTGGTTGTTTGCACGAGGGGGTATGGGAAATTTCATTGAACTTAAGAAACATACATATAGGTACCTTACCTTAGAGTTCCTGAGTACATGATATGTTGAGGTCACTAGAAGGCCTCAATGTCAATCAAGGTACATTTTATTTCATTTGCAAGGGCAATTTATGAGTTGAACTTAGATACCTTCAACTGTATATTTAGTTTTTCACCTAGTATGGTTTTACCAAACCGACAATTCCCCCGAGAATTCAACCCAAATGCATTTTGGGGCGATCTTTCGGGGAGTGTTAGGAACAATAGTAGTTCTTCTAAATGCACACATATTTGGAACCCTTGCATTCAGGTAGCTCAGTGTATCCTAGCTTGTTGTTTCTTTACTTGGGATGATAGTTTGAATGCCCCGAGATTGTCTAAGTTATATTTCTTATCTTGTATGCTTGATGGTATTTAGCTTGACCCCGGGGCGTTTTTGGGCAGGCAATTGTATAGTGCTGCTGTTAGCACTAAGGATACAATAGTCATTGGTGGTATTGTCACAACTACTGCTAGATTTTTGGGTGTTGAGTCCAACCCTGAGAATAGAGTATCTGGGTCTGAGCAGCTTAATCAAGTCGCTTTTGAGATAATGAACTTTTGTAAAATAGAGGCTGGATGTTTGTGTTGGATTTATTCCGGGGATCGGCTTCTACCGCTTCCCAATGTTGATCGAACTACCTTACTTCACTGGGCTAATCTTTATTGGGTACCTAGAGATGCCGAGGTTGTTCAACCTGCACCCCCTCTACCCCCTTATTTGAGTCAAGGCAGACCTAGTTCTTCCTCCCAACCACCCCCAGTGACTATGTGACCTTCAAGGCACCCTTAGGTCTATTCAAGAGGAGCATGTATCCCTTTGAGTATATGTTACTTCTGAGAACGCCACTCTTCATGACTTTGTCCAAGAGCTCCATGACGAGCTTCGTGCGATGCTTGCTATCCAAACTCAATACTTCCAAGACTATAAGCCTTGTTTAGAGACCTTGCGCGATTGGCATATCTCTTATAGCCAACCACCCCATCCACCTCCCCCACCTCCTTTCTAATTGTTTTTTGCTGCTCCTCTTCCCTTTTCTACTATGTGCACACATTGAGGATAATGTTTTGTTTAAGCATGGGGGAGTTGGTCCTTATTTGATGGTGTTTGATGCCTAACTTGGTTTGGTGTGTGCCCGTGTATGTATTGTATATATTATTCGTGATTGTATTTTGGAGTTTCATTATAGGTTTTAATCTTATTTGGTTAGAAGCATGTTAGAAAGTATGTTTAGGTTTCTTTTCATTCTAAATTGCATTTAGTTTCTTTTTTTTTTGGCATTCTTTTTGTTTTTGGTATTGTTATTAGGAGCATGCATGAAAAAAAAACCATAAAAAAATCGAAGATAAAATAAAAAGGAAAAAAAAATCCTCCGATGATGATTTTTGTAGACTGAGTAGACTTCTTTGGTTTAGTTTGATCCTTTGATATGGCCAAATGTGCATAAAAATGCGTGAAAATGAGTTTTCAAAAATGAGCTTCATGTTTTAACCATATGTTGAGTGCCAGTTGTTTACCCCATGACTCTTTACATGAATTTTGGTATATGTTTACTAATGAGCTAGTTATGATCTTGGTAGATGTCCCGTGAGGTTTTGAGCTTTTAAAGGCTAATTTATCAGTTTAGTCTCTTGTCAATTCGTGAGCGACTCTTCCTTGGCATCATTTCTCTGGAACTTGCCTTGATTCTCATTTAAGATCACATTTCGCATATGCATTTAAGCGATATGATTGAGGCATTCGTTGACTTGTTAAACCGAAAGACTAAATAGCCACCTTTGTTGCGTATTATATCCCTTGCTCGCCCCTTTGAGCTTGTATCCATTTTTATTGCTTTGAACCTCCTACCATAGCCTTTGGCCAAATGATTATCTAACCCTTAAACCAAGACTAAAGAAGCGTTTCATCCTTTCGCATTGAGATTAATTGGGAACTAGTAAGGTGCATTGAAATCTTTTTAACGGATTTGGTTGTTTGGTGAAGGGATTTGTGTCAGTGTTTTATGTAAGAAATCCCTTGTCTTGTTGTACAAAGTTTAGAGAAAAATTGAAATTCAAAGTTTGGTATGGATTTCCCTTGGCTAACTCTTTAGAAAAGAGAAACAAAAACAAAGAAAAGAAAAGGACAAAAAAGAAAGGAAAAAAAAGAAGAAAAGGGGAATAATAAAAAGAGTGTTAGCCTTGTTTGGAATGCCCAAAAAAAGAGTATTTATGACTTTCAACTCTTTATCTCTTCAAATGGGGATGTACTTTGTCAATGAATTGCATTTGGTTTAGGGAGCATGTTGTGATACATTGGAAATGTTTAGCTCTTAGTCTATGGCTTCTAACTCCGCATTTCCAAAACATTTGTTCCCCTCTTACCTTTACTCATAGCCCCATTATAATCTTATGAAAGTCCTCATGATTATCTCATGTGTATTGCATTTTAGTGATGGCGAATAGAGAGTCTTGTCAAGCTTATGGTAGATTTGAGTCCATGGAATGAGAATTGAGGAACCTTCTTACATCTTCAAACACATGAGTGATGAGTGCCACATGACTATAGTAAGGTTCTACCAACATTGCTAGCGCTATTTGTTTCATATGTTTTTATGATTGTATTTGATGATTTGGGATGATCGATTTAAATTTGACATTGTGGTATATCAAGAGGTTTTCGAAAATTTCATTTCCTAGTCTGTTTGCCAAATGATTTTTGTACCTTTTTGGGCTAATTTTGGATTGGCTTTGCCATTAAGATGCTACCAATGTCTATCCTGAGGAGGTTTTGAATAATTTTTGCCCTTAATGTTGCTTGGGGATAAGCAATGATTTAAGCATAGGAAGTTTAATAAGTGCTTAATGTATACATAATTTTAGAGTCATTTTGCTGCATTTTTACGAGAATTATTTGCTCAATGTTAAAATTTATACTCCTATTCTCGTTTTATACTTGGGTATGGTTCTTTGATGACATTTATAGGATTTTGGACCATTTTGACCTAGCATTTAACCCTCATTGAGTGTATGTTGACCCCCACAGATGCCCTTAAGATGTCATGCCCGTAGAGTATAAGAAGAGCAGAAAATTCAATTCCAGCTAAGGCCACGGTCGGATCGTGGTGCCTGCCATAGTCCGTGGTTGGCTGCTAACTGCTGGCCTCTTCTTTTTCTTCTATTATGCAGCTGAGGTTACTTTGATGGCTGCTTAAAAGGGCATGTTTCAGAGCAGAAAAGAAAGATCTTATTCAGCAACCATAGTCCTACTTTCACATCTTTTTAGTTTAGCTTAGTTTTAGTGTAGTTTTTGTTGAGATTAGAAGGGAGAAACTTGCTCTTGGAAGCTTGAAGATTATTGCACAATTTAAGGGCTGCCGTTGTTGTAAACTTTTCCTTCCTTCTATTGAATTTCTTTTAAACTCTTGTTTTAGTTGAATTTAGAAACAAGAGTGAGTAGTTTTATCTAATCTAGGGATTTGTTAGCCATAAATTATTATTGGATCCTTTATCCTTGAATTCTTGTGCTTATCTCATGTTTTGAATGATTCATGTGTATCTTGAAATTGGAATGTTATGAGTGTAATTTGGCCAATTTTGCTTGCTTATATTAGGTAGCAGGGTGAGGTACCAAAATGTGAAACATTCTACCCAATCGTCTTGATAGAACTTAATTTAGCAAAACTCGAGAAAGAATTGCTTGTTAAGAGGGGACTTAGCACTCACAGATCTTTAACCTAGACTAAAATCAAATACACTTGAGAGAGTGTTAGTTGAATTTTTAGGCAATTTGGTCTGTTTCGAAAGAAAGGATTAAATTCAATTTGAGTGCTATTGTTTGAATTGTTCTGCCTATGAAAAGTGCATGCTTAAATCCATGATCCTACTCTTTATTTGTTGAGTCAAATTCCTAGATGTTTTTCCATTATTGAATTTCCAAATAGTTAAATAGTTTATTTAAATCGAACATTTAAAAGGATTTGTCGCTTAGCAAATTCTAATAGGATTTTGACTCAATAGATTACTTTGGTTCTTGAGGACAATCTTTTAATCTATACTAAGACACCCGTGTGCTTTCAGACTTGTCAGATGCCATACTTATAGGCTTAAATCTAGGGCCCTTTGTATCCAAATTGGATTTTCAAAAGCACATACATGACTCTAGGCCCTTTCCAATCCTATTAAAGTGTCTGAGGTATACACCCCCAATGCAACTAAGCCACATCGCGACATGTATTTCTATCAATCACATTGGCACACATATCTCGTAACTCGATTGTCAGCATAGATTTTGATATGACTATGATTACACCCAGCGCGTTATCATTTCTCTTGCGAGGTTCATAACAACTAGATAAATATACAAATGCGATTCCTAAGATCAAAGGATGATCGTATGGTAACACAACAACCAGAAAGTCTATAATGGGAACGTCCATGTAGGATAGTCTTAATATAAGAGAACAATAATGTTAATAAACATAATACCCAACAAAGGCACAATTCTAAGATTTTTCCATGAAAACTACCACGTAATATATGAAACTCGTCGCATAGGGTATAGTACAAAATGACTTAATCACATCATGTTCTTGGACCTATACGAACTATGTCAGTCATTGTTTAACATAACTTCCCCAACGAGTATAGAGTCAAGAATTCAACTGTAAGCATGGCACACTTGCATGTCATCTGATCAAGCGTAGAACACAAGGGCAAGAATATGCGAATGCGACTCATATGGCCACGACATTATGCATTACACAAACACACGCACGCGCACGCGCGCGCGCATACACACACGCACATATATATATATAGTCATTCAAACTATAATATGAGATAAAGAATTCATGGAGTGCAAATGACTCAGAGATCATACTGAGCAATGGATCACATAAGTTAAATCATTTAAAAGAAATCCTACCACTTGCTTAACCAATACTCAAGAAGGTGAACTCCAAGAGGTATGTTTACCATACAATTCATTAAACATATAAATGACCATTCATAACGAATCTAAATAACCATACAGGCCTCCATGGCCCTTACATTGCACATAATGTTATGGTTATGCTTCAAGACATGTAGACTCATAGTGGTGTCACATAAGAGGACATCTACTCAAGTGCATGTGAGTGCTGCCGTCATTTGCAATCCTTGGGTCAAAGGCATGCCTTGAGCCTTGTTCAAAATTACTAGAAGCTGGTCATCGATCAGCTAACAAGGGTTTAAGGGTAAGAATAATGGCGTTAATGGCCTTACAGATATATGTTGACGCCTTATGACACTTTTGTCTCATAGGGTGATCGTAGGAGTCTTAGGAACTTGTAGTCCGAAAGGGAAGGTGCAACCTCCTATGGAGAATTTAGCTTCTGCACTTGGTGTTATTACGTAAGAAAATTTTGGGAAGGTATGGATCATTGTCCTAGGAGGTAACGAGGTGATACGTATGGTATGACAATTCCAAAGTGTGTCAGGTTTTTCCTTTTATTTTCTACATAGGTGTGTTGGCGTTTGATATAACCAGGACACTATCAATCCTATAACAAGAATAGCATTCCATACTACGATAAGCATAACGCCTAACTGACTCATGAATAACAGTAGTTGCATGTTGGGAAGCAAGGAAGACACTCTATGTAAATAACAAATCTAGATTAAAACCACATATAAGTATCAATGGGAACGGAAGCCTCGGAATAACACTTATGCAACAATCAACAAGACCCCCCAACAATTACCCATATTGACAGGAATGTATATATAGATCTCACTTAGTCCCTTAACAATTGAGAATTTACGTAAAAGGGGACTTTCAATGAAAAGCAATATTTTAATCACTTACTAACAACTCATTATTAACGCATCGAGCAACGTATGCATCTTGGCATGTTGGTATCCGAAACATCTGGTTACACATAGAAACTTACGCTCATAGAACTAGACTTGAACATTATTGTAAAGCGAATGTCATCTCACAATGCAAGGATCACCATTTTGAATCACTGCATAAAATATTTATCATAAACCCACTTTAAAACACAACTGTTTTTTAACCCAAAAAAAAAACAAAAAACCCAATCAGATCTTTAAAAAAAATGCAAAAGTTCATTGCGAGCCGATCCAAAAGGATTGTGGGCTGTAGCAAAAAATGTGGATTGCGAGCCCTAACGGCGGATCGTGTTCCCCTGGCTGGGATTGCATTTAACATACACAAGAAAACATTAACTTTAATAATTTGAGCTTCCAAATTGGTGACATGGCATGGCCATATGGACAAATAATTGAAAGCCACACCAGGAACTAGCGTTCAAAATCATTTGTCATAAGTGAAGAAAGATTAAAAAAAATACAACACAAAGGACTGAATTTTCATAAAAAAACTAAAACAAAAACCCACAAGAGGGTATTTAGAGGCGTAAGTGAGCCGAGTGGGTCCAAGTTGGTCAGGCTCCGTGCGGCTCGGAAATATAAGAGTTCTCAAAACTCGTTGGGTTTGTAAAGTTTAGACTTGGTTCGAGTCTGATGCACATTGCTCGGCTCGGCTCAACTCGATTTTTTTGGTTCTTGTGTAAAATTTTCCAAATTTAAGGATACAAATCAAGCTAATCTAATTTTTGCATTGGACTTAAGAAACAAAGGTTGGAATAGAATTTTGCTTATTCTAATGGTAATGACATACTCTCCACATCAAAGATCAATACTCTCCACATCAAAGATCAAGCTAATCTAAACATCATCATCATCATCATCATCATCATCATCATCATTATTATTATTATTATTCCCTTTTCTTTGTTCTATAGTAGTCTTATTATTACTATTCTTCTATCCAAACCAAATAACTTCTAAGATAACATCGATATCAAAGATCAAGAAAATGATCAACATCCCGCTTTTGTCTATCTGTCTTTCTCTATTAGTTATTGAGTCTTATTTGAATGGTGTATTAAAGTACTGTTTAGTTGGGAAGAAAATGATTTTTTCATGGAAAATTTTTTTCAAGGAAAATGAACTTTTGAAATTATCCTAGTTGCAAAAAATGTCAATTGAATTATTTAAATGGTAAAAAATATCACCTCAATTACCATGGTAGAGAAAAATGTTGATCAAATAAAAGAATGTGGAGCTCAAAGTCTGGATTTGACCTTATTTTGATCTTTTCTATCACATGATCAAGTTTCAATCAAACCATCTGAATTATTTTAGCGGTGGAGAATGTTGACTGAATTGTTTATGTAACCAAAACTATCCACTAAATTGTCATGGCAAAGAAAAAGATGTTGACCAAATAAAGGACTGTTGAGCTCAAAATCTAAACATGAGTTTATTTTAATTTTTTATCTGACAATTAAGTTTCAATTTAAACCATTGAAATTGTTTTAGTGACAAAAAATGTCAACTAAATTGTTTAAACGTCAAAAAATATTGGCTAAGTCGTCGTGGCTAGGATAAATATTGATCAAATGAAGTAAATTTGAGGTTAAAATCTGGATTTGAACTTATTTTAATCTTTCATACTTGTGATCAATTTTCGACCCAAACAGTCAAATCCAAATTTTGCACTTGAATTTCCACTGACCATAGCATCAAGAGTTGAGGAAAAAATCAAGTTTCTTTCTTCTCAAAATATAAATCATTTTTCTCTAATAAAAATAGTTTTCTGTCCTTATGTGCCAAACTACATAAAATTGAAAAACTATTTTTCAAAAAAATTATTTTTCTTCCAACCAAATACTACCTAAATTGAAAATGCAGTAAGCTTGGTAAGCTTGACAGGGTTCTCTGCCTTGAATATCAATCGACGACACAAGTGCTAATTTTGACATAAAAAATAGGACATTGTTGGAACAAAATTAGACATCATGGATAGTGGTGGCGAAATGTCTCACCAACGTTTCTTTTTGTTTTTGGTGTCAAAATCTTAGTAATTTTTCTAAATATCTACTCAATCTCTTCCCAAATCTTCGACGATTACTTTAAAAGTTAGCTTGCCGAACACCTGTAATTTAAGGTAAGAAGTAATTTATTGATCGAAACCAATAACCACTCCCTCAAAAGCATGCCTTGGATTAATTCATGAGACATTGAATTTTGCTTATTTTTTTTTTTCTATAGTTTAATTTTGCTCTCTTATTCTTGTACTTGGGGCCAGTTCTTTTCTTTGGGAAATATAGGATGGTAAATGAGTGAAGTTGGTTGATATTGGTAGAAGTGGATTAAAATTAATTGAAGTGATATTTTTGTGTTAAAGTTGTGAAATTGGATAGACCATTCCTAGTGGTGAGCCAATTTTTTGACTCACCGCCTCTGCAATATCAGCTTGTGAGTCAATTTTTCAACTCACAATCCTCCCTCTCTCTAATACAAGACTTATAACTGTGACTCACCAAATAAAATAACACACATTGACCCACTCCACAACACACAACTTCTTTTTTAAAATAAAAAAAGGAAAAACCAATAAAAATTTTTTAAAAAGCAAGACAATATGGTCTGAGCCAGCTCGAGGCTCATGGCCAGCCTCTCGATGCGGCTCCCGAGGCGGACGAGTCTCCCGCTGGACATTCTCTTAAAGTGGGTCGAAGTTAATTGAAGTGAGTATTTTTTATTGAAGTTCGTGAAGTGAGTTGAAATGATTTTATGTTGATTGAGGCCGGTAAACTTGAATTTACTAACAAAAACAACAGGGCCTTGATATGAAAGCCCCTTTTTTGGGGGGGAGGGGGGTTCTATTTCATGAGCCAACAAGAACAAATGTATGAACTGAAAGCTTGGTGGGGGATACATGATGACAACGAGGCTGACACTACCTATATAAATAGTATATATATAAGAACCTATTCGGGTGGAGCCGACGGGCATGAAAAATGCTCCTTTTGTGGCAGTCAACATAGAATGAAATTGAGCGCACTCTTTTTTAGAATTTATCCGACGACATCCAGCCTTTGCAGTTGTTCACGCACAATCCATTTTCTCACACCATGCTATGCATGTAAAATCACAATACACCTTTCAATTAAAGAAATATTAGTACAACAACAATAACTCCCAACTCCTTCTTACCCCCTAAAATAAATAAATAATAAGAAAAAAATAAGTCAGGGCCAAAACTAAAGAGCTGTATAGGTTTGCTTAACAGCTTCTTCACGGTCATCAATCATCATTTCATTTTCTTGCCGAATAGGCCGTCAATTTGAACCTCAATAAATAGAATCAGCCCCCCCGCAATCAAATTCTGATAACACGTATTTGTGCCATCTCCGGCCAAAAAAAAAATAATAAAAAATAAAATAAAATCAAAGAAAGAAAAGAAGAAAGGTTCCACAAAGATAGGCAGTCCTTTGCAACAGTTGAGACCCTTGCAATTCTATTGCCTTGACGAATATTAAAGCCGATCTCCCATTCCAAACATGTGCTGCTCCAAGATTTTTTTTTAAAAAAAAAAAATCTGCAAGGTCACAACCACTGCGGCAATAACGTAAAAATTTAAATGAAAACAACAAAATTATGAGCACAATCCAAATAAAGCTGATAAGAATGGCGAACTTACGCTCTAAAACTGAAGTATTTATTTGAACTCATCTCATTCACCAACAGGCGGGAGGGGCTGCAGGCATGGCTTGAGAAACCACATTACTTTGGTGAAAAAGGTATGTGGCAGGCTCAACTTGCAGTCACCAGCACTTGCTGCAGGGCAGAAGGAACAACAGGTCTCCAGGTTGTCCCTTCTGGGCTGTCCATGAGAGCAATGCCCACGGCAGCTAATTCTTTCCTGATTGAGTCTGACTTCTCATATTCTTTGTTCTTTCTTGCTGCGTCTCTCTCTACAATCTTTTGTAGAACTTCGGCCTCTGATAACTTGGCTCGCTTTAAGGCCTTTTCTCTCAGTTGGTGTAGAGCCTGCAGTGTCCAAAGAGTTAGAAATAAAAGTAGAATGGGTCTTAGAGCTTCTGGGTTTTATACAAAGAGATTGAACCTGTATTACCAATGAATAGCTTGATGGCATCAAACCTAAAACGCTCAACACATTTCTGATGGTCTTCTCTAATGCTGCAAGTGATTCACCTCGCAACTCTCGCTTCTTCGCCTGCGAGGTTGATTTGCTAGTCATGCCAAATGTTAAATAGAACTTAAAGTGCTCTGTTCCTGATAGAACAATGCAATAATTTCAGAGTTGGGAATGTGATGATCCAAATGTATTCTATTAGCCCCAGCTTCCCAGTTCAATGATGGGGGGAAAAAAAAAGAAAACTCTTCCAACCATTGGAGACATTAAAATTGCTTTCTTCATAAAAATATGTTTTTTTGGGGAAAGGCTTGACACCACCTAGAAACAGGTTATTGCAAGTGGGCTTATTCCAATTCAGCTGGGCTCTGGGCTGATGGGTTATTCAGACAAGATCAGGTTTGTCACAGGTCATCTGAAGGTCAGATCAAGTTCAACAACAGTACAACACCATCTCCCTGTGAATCCCGCTTTCGTGGGGTCTAAAGATCAGATCAAGTTCATGTCTGTTAATTGTCTATTCAGCCCACTGGTTAAGAAAACACAAAAAGGGGCTAAGATACATTTTTGGTGGGCTTGGGTCATAAAATACGTATTGAAAGCCAAAATATGCTGCTCTTTTACCTACTCTGGGTCAGGTTTGACAAGGCTTGTTTTGGCTCAGGCAATTGAGTTCAATCAACTTTGCCAGGTCTTCTGGACACTCTAGAACACCCCCTCTTCTTTCTTTTTGGCGCAGGAGGGTGGGGCGTTGAAGGACCCTTCTTTGCTAGGACAACGAAAAAGGTCATGAGAAGGGATTGAGAGAAAAGCAACTTCAACCCTTTCACAAGTTCATCCATTTTGCTCTTTACAAATGACCACAAGAAACCCAAGGAGACCATATGTGACAATCTCAGAAGTTCCCTATTACCGACTTTCTTTTGCCCCACTACAGGTTCCTCAGAACAGCCACAGCATACAGTTGATGAGATATCAAACAATAATCGGTAATCTCCCAAAGACCTAATTAAATACTCCCTAAGCCTAGATGCTTAACCTCTAAGAGACCGCCACATTTAACTGTGGTCAATGAATAATATACGCTATCACCCAAGACTCACCAACCCTCGGCAATGAATCAGGATATGCAATTCTAGTTCCTTATCTAATTCATGACATTATTGTGGAATATTCAGACCTTTCAAACCAGACATAAAAGAAACTTAGAATTTAGTTAAGCTCCAGCATCACTAGGACTAACCTTAATAAGAAGTATAGAACAAAGTGAACAGGGTTTTGCCCATTCTCAATTAGAATTTAGTAATGAAGCTCCAGCATCACTAGGACTAACCTTAATAAGAAGTATAGAACAAGATGAACAGGGTTTTACCCGTTCTCAATCAGTCCCCCAGTGACACAGAATCCAGGTGAAATAGTTCCAAATTTCAACTATTATGCTTAATGCAGTACACAGCACGAAATCCCCCCCCCCCCCAAAAAAAAAAAACCAAAAAAAACAGAGGATGGTGTTAGGCAAAAAACACATTCATAAAATAAGATGAGGAAGGGAGGGTGGAAGCATGACGAGGGTGAGGAGAGAAGAAACACAATACACAGAACAGCAGAAATTCAGAAACCGAAGTTTTGCTCATCATCATTCAGCAGAATTGAATTTCATACAAAATACTCCGTTCTACACAATAGAATCCTGTGATAACTTTGTGCTCACAAAAGCTGAAAGATGGGGCATTTCAACCAGAGTTTTCATACCTTCCGAGTATGAAGAAAGTCATTGATGATCTTCAAAGGGTCAGAAAGAGTGGCAAGGACAACTGGGGTGTGGAGGTCATCTGACATTGCGACCACAAAATCACTATAGAACTTATCAACACAATTTGCAATATCCTGGGGAACAGAGTCCTTCAGAGTTGCTCGGTCCTGCTGTTTCAGAACATCTTCACAATCTTTCAATGTCTGCATAATGGATTGCATGAATCCACATTTGTCACAGGAGCAATCAGAGAAAGCAGTCTAAAGATATCTGGCCTGAACCATGAAGAACATTACTTCATGTGCTATAGAGAGATCAGGCAAGTACAATGCCCTAGAACTGATGCAGTATTTCAGGTTTCAATTATGATATAAAGACCAATATAACCAAATAGTTTCATCAAATTCCACCGGCGATCACCCCACACCCCACCTAGGCAAGACTCTCATGGTGTGGATTTGGATTTAATCACAGGTGATTGAAATTTACCTGTCCCCATCTCAAAAGAAGCATTCGCACTGAGCACTATCAATTATAGAGTAAGCTCAAGTTAAGCTTCTCGTTCCATGTTTAATACTCCTTTCTTCTAACTTACATTTGCAAATATTAAGAAGGGCTCAGAAGCACCACCTTAGAAAGCTCTCCATTAAAAGCATAAGCAATAGTGACAATTCAGGACAACCAATTTGAGAAAACTCAAAGAAGGAAATCATTCTGACACAAGGTATCTTTTAACAATGTAATGCGATGCATACAGGAAGCAAAGCAATTGCAATATAGACGTCAGTGAGATCCAGAAAGTCAAATGAGACTTCTTTTGCCAAAGAGAGTAGCAGATATAATACTTTAGCAAGAAGTGAGCCTTCACCCCCCCCCTCCCCAACCCTCCGGAATAGTGGTGAAAGAAGAAAGCATTGATGCCCATATACAGACCTGATAGATGTAGAAAATACGTTCTGATGCACTTTCTAGCAAGGCATCAGAGTAATTTATGGGTGCACGATAGTGGGTTCCCATCAGAAAGAGTCTCAAAGCAAGCGGATGATAGAGTTCTACAACCTGGGCAGATGAAAAAGGCATGATAAGATAAATCAATGCAATAGACAGAGAACATTACCTTATTAATCACAGTGATTGAAACTGGAGAGCTGATTTGACTGAAACCATATTACCTGCCGAATGGTAAAAAAGTTTCCAAGTGACTTGGACATTTTCTCCGAGTCCACAGTAACAAACCCATTATGAACCCAGTAGCTTACGTTACTTTCACGACATGCAGCGCAGCTCTGAACAATTTCATTTTCATGGTGGGGGAATATAAGGTCCATACCTCCACCATGTATGTCAAAAGAGTAACCCAAGTATGCTGCACTCATGGCACTGCACTCAATATGCCACCCAGGTCTTCCAGGACCCCATGGACTCTCCCAAAATGGCTCTCCTTCCTTGGCAGCCTGCAAAAGTAACATGATTCAGTTAGAGGTCATTGATCAAATACTAAATAGTACAACCACCCTAAATGTTACAACATTTTTGTAAAACTACTAGCTCATGGTATACTTTATGTAGCATCCACTGAGGATGGCCTTTTTGCGTATTTTTAAAAAGGCATAGTCAAAACTCATATAGGCAGTATGAACATATTGAAAAGGCTTGGGCAAGGCGTCACACTAGGACATAATGCTACGGTGACCCTGAAACAAATTATAGAAATGGATATTATCTGAACTCGCAAACGAGGATTTACTCTGAACATGGATATGATGGTTAGATATAGTTTTCAAAAGGAGGTTCTCTATTCAAGTTCAACATGTCCAATTATTGAAACATATCCAGGTGTCCAAAGATTAGACTCAAGTGCTGTTGCACAGTAAATTGGACAAAAGGATCTGAATTACAGTGCAATTTGCAAGAGACAAAGCACTACCAATGGGTAGTTAACTTGCAAAACGGGACGAACAAGGAACATATACATAATCACACATGTCCTATTTCCCAAGAACAAGCCCCTCTCTCCAGGTTTAACAGATTATGCAACTTTACATAGTATAAAACTAGCCCGAAGGAAGTCCAATTCTTACAGCTCTAAGATCTTTGAAAACATGTGAATGGACAAAACATAAGAACTCACTTTCCATAAAGCAAAATCAGCTGGATTTCTCTTTCTTGAGTCCACAGCTACTCGTTCACCAGCTCGGTTATCCTCCAATTTCCTTCCAGACAACCGCCCATAGTCAGTGAACCTCTCAACAGCAAAGTAGACATCCCCATCCAGACAGTAGGCATACCCATTATCAATGATCTGCCAATAAAGATGAAAAACAAACTATTTGCACTAGAAATTGAGAAGGAAACAGTACAGAGAACAAAAGTTCAATTTTGTGGGCATTATTTCTTCAACAAGTAAAGCCACAAGTGCAGTTGCAGTCAAGCTCAAGGATGCCCTATTAATGCTGCAGAACATGCATCACACTGCCATAGAAGCATTGATTCCAAAGAAAATAAAAAATTTACCTGTTTAATCATGTCTATAATTTGTGGTATGTGATCAGAGACACGAGGTTCTACAGAGGGAGGTAAACAGTGTAGAGAAGCCATGTCTTGAAGGAACTCATCACAAAAGCGTCCGCTCAAAGATATAGGATTCTCACCCAATTCATTTGCTCTCGCAAGTATCTACAGAATTTCAAAAAATTACATATTCAGGCCATTCGGTGCATCATATTAGAAGTAATAAAAATATAAAACTATGAGTCTATGATAAACTCCCACAAAGGAATAACTTTGTCCCAATTTGAACATTTACAACAAATAAACAGTGAGATGCTACCAAATAGAAGACTTAGAAGGGGATGATAGCAGTATATTAAACCAGGATAACTAAGTGAATAAATTATAGCTATAACAGCCAAAACAGGAAAAAAGGAAGTTTAGCCAGAGATGAAGACTTTTCAAAGGTGCAAAGCAGTAGAGCCAAGCTGAATAGCAATCTCCTCTAATTTGTCGCTCATTTAATTTTTAGGAAGCTCAAGCCAATTCAAGTTGCTACTTAAAGTGGAAATAACTTTGTCCGAATTTGAACATTTACCACAAATAAACAGTGAGATGCTACCAAATAGGAGACTTAGAAGTGGATAATAGCAGTATACTAAACCAGGATAAATAAGTGAATAAATTATAGTCACAACAGCCAAAACAGGAAAGAAAGAAGCTTAGCCAGAGATGACGACTTTTCAAATGTGCAACGAGGTAGAGCCAAACTGAATAGGAATCTCCTCTAATTTGTCCCTCATTTAATTTTAGCAAGCTCAAGCCAATTCAATTTGCTACTTAAAGTGGACATACTTAGTCAATTGCTTAAACCTTTATGATAGTCAAACTTGGGTAACGAGCAACTTAGAGCATGCGCTTTTCGATTTATCAGAAGTTACTTATTGGTACTTACTACTGAAAGCAGCAGAAAATTGCTGAAAGTTGCTGAATAGAGCTAAAGTTGTTTAAAGTTACTTAATAGTGCTGAATAGATATGCAAACATAGCTAGGTACTTTCATTAAGTACTAAATACAGCTGAAGGTTACTGAAAAGTACTGAAAGTTCCTGAATGATGCTACATTTTGATGATAGGGACTTATGATAAGTTGAAAAGAACATGACCTTAGCTATACAAAAGCTGAAAAATCAATCACAGCAGTCAAGCTTAGCTGATTTAACATATTATTCGTACCTTGCTTAGCACTTGCTTCACTGACCTCAATTTATTTAGTATATCGAGTTTGTCAATCCACTAGCCAATTTGATGATTTGAAGCATGAAGAAAAATTATAAAACACAAAGCACTACAAGACCAATACATCCATATTTAAGTTAGCTTCATCTACCATTACATAAATTTCATATTAATTCATAAACAGATGCGGAAAAATTGAATTGATACTCGCCAAATATGTCAAGTTAATTAGTCTAAAGCGGCAAATAACAATTATCTAGATAAAGTCTAAGCATAATCTAAATATCATAAACGATTAGATGAGTTATTAAGTTACATGCAAATCGGTTCAGAAATAGACAGCTCATGGCTCATCAGAACAACTCGGATAAGCATACTCTGCTAACCTCAGGGTCGTTTCATTGATCTACTTGAAAATCTACTTGAAACTCAGTTGATTTATTGATGAAGCAGACAGACGTAATTAAGCCTGAATTGTTCAGCAGACAGTAAGACGATTTGCACATACCAACATAAAATACAGGAAATTATCTAACCTTGTCATCCACGTCAGTAAAGTTCCTCACATAACAGACTTCGTATCCAAGATACTTGAGATACCTTCCAAAACAAATATTGCAAGTTCATGGGAGACAGTCATTCACCAAACAAAAAATAAATAGAACTAATCATGAGATGCTCACAAAGATTGGCCATACCATACATATAAGCAAATATTTATCTCGCTAAAGCCTTCAGTTTGTCACACAGTTTATTCCAGTTTCTCGATTTAAACTGCTCCATTGAACACTAAACTCTCCAGAGTCCAGACACTTGGTTATGTTTTCTTACTACAAACGTGTTCTTCCCTGTTCAAAGTAGTTGCTAGTCCAACTTGAAAGAAATACAAACTACAGAAAAATGCAGTTTAACACATGGATAACTGAAAGAACATGTTTCTCACACTGTTCTGAGAGGTCGAAATCCAGGAAAAGACAAATCTAGGAATTGCAATAAATCGCGCAAATCTGATTGCCACAAAAGTCAATGTGACAAAGGAAATCAAAGAAGCAAGGAAGGATGCTAGTCAATCCAATAAGGAGGATGAATAAATCAATCAGTCATCTCTACTTTAAAAACGGCTAATGAATGGATCGCAATCAAATGGATGGCAATCAAATCGTAAATGTCTCCTTCACTATCAAATTTACATCATCACACTCATGTTTAGTTCACAAAATTGCAGTCTTCATCTTTTCTACTGTGATGAAGCATACACACACAATCTTTATACACATTGACGCAATCAACTAAAATTCTCAATTCCACACTACCTCCTCCCCCGTCCCCACCCTTCTCCCCACCCCCAAACCAAAAAAAATAACACAGAGAAAGAAAAGTGCAAACAGGAAACGTGTGAGAAACATGGGTATCTACAGTTCTATAGGTGAACAAAGACAAATTATTTCAAATAGAATGCCAGCGAACCAATCCCAGTAAAACAGAAATTACAATGAAACGGCAGAGACTTTCTAGAGAGAGGGAGAAAGAGAGACCTGTAGACGCAGTCAAAGGTAACATAAGCTCGAGCATGACCAATATGGCTGAAATCATAAGCAGTAATCCCGCAAACATACATGCCCACTTTGCCAGCCACTTTAGGCTTAAACAATTCCTTCTGCCTCCTCATTGTATTGTACAACCACAAATCTTTCTTCGTTGTAGCCTTGGATCTCTCATCATTTCCATCACAACAGTTACTGTTATTATTTTCTCCAATAAATGAGGACAGAGAGTTGCCCACAGAACACATGCAACGGACCCCTTTATTAATTGCATGGTGTGGACGGATCTTTGGGACTAGGGAATGAAATCGAAGTGGAATTTTAGAGACTGAAAGAGGGGATCGATATGGCAGAAGGAAGATTCTGCAGGACTTCAACAACGTCACCATATCCAGATCTTGCCAGATCCAGATTTAAAAATTTTGAAACAATGCTGCCCACCTATAAAAAATTTTGTCACATACATGTACATTAAACATCAGTAAGTCTTGCGTCACACCGTCTCACGGTGACTTAAATTGTGAAATGTATCACACACTCATTGACTGCCACCCAAATTTAAAAGAAAAATACCTTGCCACGTAGGCGGTCTCACGATAAATCACCGTGAGACTATCTCATATAAGAATTTGTGTACATTAAAAAAGGAACAAAAAAGAAAACCTTAGAACACATTAAATAATATGATCTTCGACAAGCAACTTAGACAATTATGATTTTTTTCATGTTTTGGAAATGATTCATCAAAAGTTGTGTCACCACATCTCTCTGTAGTCTTGATGTAACAGACTAGAATACTCATCCCAATTTTGGTCGCATCCTATGCTAATAACCAATTACACAAACAGTTGCACTTTCACACTATGATTAAGATTTCTATGCGTAAGCTAATATTCTTTTCTTTCATGCCTTCCTTTTCTTAATCTGTCTCATCGATGCATGCTAAAACAATTATTATAACAATAATGATTCTATGAGGGCTGAGAGGACATCCTGAAAGAAGCATAAGCAATCAGGCATTTTTAGTGGATAATAAGGGTCGTTTCTGCTAAAGCAAAAAAAATTTTTTATCTGAATCCCATAGCAGAACTAATGGAAGATTTGAAAGAAGATTTACCAAATTAAAAAAAATAATAAAAGAAGCAGCGGTCTCTCTTTGTTTAGTTGTCCAGATTAGAAGAGAGCACTTACAGGGAAACAAAAATGAAAGAAATTTTTCACGCCAATTTTCAAATTTTGCTCGGTCCAATTTGCTGGGGTTTTGAATAAAAGTAAAGACCATAAATTTTATATTTTATCGGCCTTCCTTTTTTTCTATGTTATTTGAACTCTTCATTTTGCCTCGAGAACCTATGACAAACACTTTACACTCAGACATGGATCTGCAGTCAACCCTTCATTTTGGGGCGAAAATGTACAGAACCTACTAGAACTTATTAGAAAATTGAAAAATCGTCCTTTAAGAACACAACGCGAGCAGCCCAGTTGAATTCTCAATCACTACACTGATATTATGCAGCAAGATACTCCATCAAACCCCTAATAAACAATTCTTCAAACAGTTGGCGAGCACTTGAGAAGCAACTGAGGAGCTCTCACCTCTGAAGCACCGACACATCGTCTAGCCTCACGTATCCGTGTGGGACACGTTTCCAACACAAACATGCACGGACACACCTGAGACATGTGTTAGATACAAAAAGAAACATGCCCCCGAAAAAATCCCAAAAAATGTGCCTTGACACGTCTTCGACTCACCATAGACACTCAATCCCACTCGACAAAGGCAAGTCGATCAGTCTCCTCTTTATCCGGCACCGCAACATGCACCAACATCTGCCATTTGCCAAGCTCCAAAAATTCACCGTGGCTTTCTTTGTCTATATAGTTCTTAATAGATGCAGGATGGAGAATGATTGAATGGGTTTAGAGGAGCCAATTGTTCTCTGTCCTTGAGCAGTAGCCTTTTATTGCAAGTTGAAATTTTCAAAAAACAAACTTTTTTCCAGGGACAATGCACTGAAATACTGCGGGAGGAGACAGGTTAAGGCTGATGGGCACAACTCTCGAGAGCCTAGGTCAACAGAAGTAACTTGGAGTTGAAGTGATATACAACTGTAAAAGCTTTTCTCTGTTTTACTTCCCGGCCTCCCCCCAACTACTTTCAGTTTTCACCTTCCATTTCTTCCTCGTCAAAGGCAATAAAGCATCAGAAAAATTTTACTTATTACTGCCACTTTTGTCCTTTTAAAAACAAAAAGGGGCCATTTATATAAAATAAAAATTAATAATAAACGTGTCGGATAACGTGCCATATCCTTGTATTTTTCTCAAAAAAAGTGTCACTGTGTCCATGTTGTATCGGATCTCCTTGCTTTTTAGGCTCTCATAAACCCCCATTGGCATTACAATTAAAGAAGAAAATACCATGGACACGACATGCATGCCCTAATAACATAGTCAAAATTCAAGAACCAATACTTACAAGGCAAATTGAATTATGCAATTATGTCAATCATAGAAGAAAAATTGGCAACAATCTCGTGAAAAAGATGAAATTGAACAAGGAAAACAGTTCATTAATGGAAAATGAAATCCTAACATGCAACCGCAAGTGATGATAGTGCTGGTGGGTAGATGACTAGTCGGAAAACACTGGCTTGCTAACACGGTCTATGTGTGGATTGAGGAAGATAGCATATAAATGCTTGAAGTCGGAAGTGTTGGGCTCTGGAAGCAACAGGGCAATGTCGTCGTGGTGCACTGCCCATCATCCAAGCTGGGTGCTCAGATGTTGCTGCGCACACCACACACGCAAGTCCAATGCAATATTGGAAGTAATACTTGGAAAACTCATAGTTAACTAAGATCTTAAGTCCTAAACCATAGCCGATTGAGTCTAATATGAACCTACGGTAGAAATTAGTCTCATTATTGGTCCACTTTTTCTTTCCTTTTTTTTTTTTGGTCAATATGATGAGTGAATCTCGCAAAGGGGAAGTTTGCCCTGTAGTGCTCCATTCTACGCCTACCAATCAACTGATTTACATATAAGTGTTGTTTTTTGGCACAAAAACTATGTATAGTGTAATAGAGACTTAAAGTTAACTACGTTGAAGGACCGGAACTCCTAAACTATAATCAAATAGACAAATACAAGGACATAAAAAGCGAAAAAAATATTGAAAAAAAAAGTAACATCAAAATACCCCTAATGCCCAAAAGAAAAGGGGTTATCACCCGCCCAACCAATTATTATATATTTGAATCAATTCCTAAATATGATGGTGAAATATGTTCTTGAGAGTCCTTCAACATTGCTCGAGATGTTTGATCTTTGTTTTTCCCCCAATTGGTTGGGCAAGTTTATCTTCATTTAGTTTTGCTTTTGAGCTACATTCCCAATTATAACACCAACCTATCAACCCTTCTCTTCAATTTATCCATTGGCAACTACTTGGGTTGAACAAGCTTGGGCTTTTGTTCGTCATTGAAAAGCAAAGCTTTGCAAAAGCGGAAAAATTGACAAAATTTAGGCAGTGACTACATTTATAGCTATGAAAGTGATGTCTTTGCAAGATGGAATGCTTTTGAATTCTACTCATATTTGAGCAAAACCTTAGCTTACCAAGTTTGTGTATGTTTTGTCGTTCGGGGCATGTTTGAAAATAATTGAAATATCATGATATTTGTAAGAACCATATTTTGGCATGTTCCTTTAAGATGCAAACTTAGTTAGGTACAAATACAATTTATTTGAGTCTCCTTTAAAATATTGAAGATATGGAAAAGTTCTAGTACCTTTTGCCTAGTATGGACCTAAACCCATTATTATTTCTCTCAAAAAAAGGGGCAAAAGAAGAAGAAAGTTTTACAACGACCCCTGCGTTTTCGAGCATGGAAGGAGTGGGAATCCCCCTTCTTCCTCCATTATCAAACACGCAAGCGCGCACACATACACACACCCACACACACACCCAAAGAGAGAGAGAGAGAGGTGATGGCCGCACTAGGCATCGACTAGCTACCCACTTACAGGAATCCCATGGAGTCAGCTAGCACAGAAGAAGAGATATGAAGAAAGTCGCATTTGGGATGAACCCTAGCCATTCACCACAAGTTGCGCTGCCACCACCACAGCCTAGCTGGGCTACCATCAGCAACTAAGGGGAACCAAACAGCCAGGTTTTGGCCAGAGTTCGATTAAATGCACTATGGCGGAGAAAGGAAGAGATTCGGACCACAGAAGGGCCGCCCCCATCATGCGACTACAGCAAATGTCGACTAGGGCAGACAGTTGTGGCAGCAAGGCAGCTCACAACAAGAAGGCTCTTCGGAATTTGGGCATGGCCAAATTCATTTGAACCCTAGGTGGTCTAAAGTGTGAGGTGGAAGGTTTTCTCCTCCACTAATTATAGCAATTTCATAAATAAAACAATTCTAATTTTGTGCATAGCATACTAAATGTTGATGTAAAGTTCGTATGTTTTGCTATTCTCTAATTTGGATATGAAAGCATAGTTTATTAGAGATTGGTACTTCGCGTGTATGAGAATATAGAAATGAACAAGGGAGAATGGATGTGTTTGTGTTTGTGTGTGTGAAAATGAAGAAGAAGAATACTTACCACTCATTATAAATGACATGGGGCACCTTGTAAACCTCAGTGGGTGCTAAATACCTCTTGATTGGAACGGCAACTGAGTTAGCTATCCTACAAGTATACTTTTACGCTAGAATGATGAACTCTTTTGTGAGTTTTGGCTTAGCTAACATACTAACACAAATGTAGTTGTATCTTAAATGCCAAAGCTAAACATGCAGTTGTAAGGACCACGACCCAAGTCCCGGGTGCAGTCCCCCACGAATGGTTAGAGCTGCTTGTTAGGTACAAGGTTTGAATTTTATTTTATTCACTTTCTTTTTATTTTCAGCAAAAAAATCCAAACTATAACAGGATGCTGGGCTCGGATTCAAGAACCCAACCCGGTTCCAGATAATATTGACTGCCTGGCCAGAAGGTTAGCAGCCCGACATCCGGGTTCCTGGGCCAAAGTCCAGCTTTCTGGCCAACTAAAGAAGCTAGACAACAGTGCTGATCCACGACCCTGACCGGATTTCTCCTGGACAGTGTCTAGCTTTCTGGCCCAAACAACGTTACTGCCAAGATCCCGAGGCAAAACCCAATTCCCAAGCCTACTCTGCCCGTTCCAAAAAAGATTTAACGAAAAATAAGAAAAAAATTCAGTAGAGTCCCAGTGAGTTTTTAGAAAACTTACTAAACAAGTCTACTCTCTAAAATGAATCATAAACCGAAAAGGACACCGAAAAAGGCAACTAGTTCGTGACTTTTGCAGCTCTTGTCTAGTTTACTTAACTTAATTAAATTCCAACTCTCCAAATACTCGTATTAACAACTTCATTGCTAAGCCCTCCATCTTCTATACAATGTCCCAACTTACTCCTTGAGTAATTATTGTTTTGCCGCTCTTTAAATTAAACTCTCAAATAGGCCACTAGCTAAATGGGAACTCAATTAATCAGTTAGGTTTAATTACTTACCACCCACAAAAACTCCGTAGCCACCAAGCTAGATATTTTACTCTCCTTACTCCATTCACGCATGGTAACATCCAAAAAAGAAATCTAATGTAAATATTTGAACACCTCATTAAATATCACCTTCTTTCCCAACCCAACTCATTCAACTAGTGTGCCCTCCATTTAAATTTAAGAATAATCTCTAATTTAAGCTTCTTTGAATTTAACAAACAGCTCAAATCAAGTCCTCATCCAAATTCCCCAAAACATAAGTTACACAACAAGATATGGATATACATTACACCCAATTTGATTAAGGACTAGCTCTACAACATTAAACTTTCTTCTAAATACAACTACACAACCTAAGTTGCCCAATTACTCCTGATTTCAGTTTCACCCATAATTTGCTCAAATGCAAGTTCAGAAATACCTCAAACAAATTCCACATGGATACACAATTACCTATCTTTATCCATCAATTTGCATAAATTAACTATGGATTAGTACGAATTGCTCACTAATTTCATTAAAAGTGCAAAGTATAGAGTTTAGAAAATTGAAAAATAGGTAGAAGGAGATTACCTTTGATGGGGAAATGGGTTGAAGTCGGCGGAGATGGGAGCTGTAGTTGGGTTTGCTCTCGTCCTCTCGTTCCCGACGCAGAGGAAGAGGGAGAAAGGAGGTTGGGGCTGTGGCCCCGTCTAGGTGGCTTCTGGAGGACAGGCTGATGTCCGGCAGTCGTGGGCTGGCGGTGGCAGCGCGGTGGCCCGGCGGTGGTGGCCGGCGAGTGAGAGGAGCGGAAATGGAAGCGAGAGAGGGAACTTCAGAGTTTGCGTCTAATGGTTGAACTTGTGTTTTTTTGCTAAACAAAATCCAAATCCAAATCCAAATCCGTCCCACAACTCAAAAATCCCGCTATCAGGCACAGTATAGAAGGTTTGATGTAGTAATTTTATCCTCTTAAGTGTAGAAGGTTTGATGTAGTAATTTTATCCTCTTAAATTACAAAATTATATAAAGATTAATTTTGATTAACCATAGACTTAAAATTCGAAGATTACTTACTACTTTATTTAAGCAGAGTAGAGGAAGTTTAGACAGATATCTTCTTCAATAAAAGTGAGTAGAAATCTCTCCTCTTTATACTAAGGGCATGTTCTTTTCATTGACATTTTCGAATTGCCAACTTCAACCAATTTTAACCAACTTTAACCCACTTCAATAAAAAAATACTAACTTTAATCAATTTCAACCAACTTCAACCCATTTCAACCCACCTTCTTTAAAATTTTATTTTCATTATCTTAACCAACTTCCACCCATAATATAAAAAATATATCAACTTCAACCCACTTCAACCAACTTCAAACCACTTCAATAAAAAAATACCAATTTCAACATATTTCAACCTACATCAATCAACTTTACCATTTTCCAACCCCAATTTACCAACGAAAAGAACAGGCCCTAAGAGCACTTCGAGCCAGTGGAACGCATGCTAGGTGTGGGCTCTGTGTTTCACACAACATGTTTGCAACGGTTGGACCGGGAGGGGGAATGTGTAGCGAAATCACTGAGTGTTACTGTAAACACAAATTTCAAGTCCAAAATAAATTAGACAGGAATTTGGATACAAGATTGAATCTTTATATTGATTTGAATGTGTGGGTACAATCTTTATTGAATACAATGAGTATGATCCTCTGATTCGATCTACTTGTTAAATTTGAATGAACTTTAGCTTGAGAGAGGGCCTTGAAGGCTTTATCTCAATTAAGGCAAGTCTTTGATCTTCAAGGGAAGACGGTATGCGCTCATCGCGTTCGATGTACTTGTTGTTTTCCACGAAAGAAAGAGTATTTGAGTATTGGAAGGGTTCTTCAAATTTTCAACCTTTTCCAACCTTTGAATCAAGGAGGGTAAAGTCCTATTTACAAGAAAGCTTCCCTCTCCTCCTTGAAAGTGAAGATAGGTCTTGATTTGAGTTTTAGGCCTTTAATCAGACCTCATTCTGAATTGCATTGACTTAAAAGTCATTTGCTTGACTTTGGGAGTATCTCAGGTTTGGGTCGGACATTAACTTGGAAGTCGCCTCAAGTTTTGATCGGATATTGACTTGAGAGTCATTTGACCTTTGACTTGATAGTCAATTTAGGTTTGACTTTTGACTTTAACTTTTGACCTGGTTTTGACCGCCCCTTTGACTTGAAAGTCGTTCGAGTTTTAGGTCGTGACTTGACTTAGTAGTCTTTCGACCCTCGATTTGGACTCGACTTAAGAGTCTTTTAGGCCTGATTAAATTAATTAAAAGGGTTAGCCTAGGTAATTAATTTGATTTTATTTGGTACGGCACGTATAATTTTTTGATGCCTACAAATTGCCCCATCGAGACAAGGTTACGTATGACACTGTTGTCGTATAGGCGTGATCGAATTCTTGATTTTTTTCTTTTATAATCCATCATTTGTTCACAATAAATGCTTTCAACATGCTTTGATGTTTTTGAAAGTTTAAACAAATGATAATTTTTTTTGTCAAAGAGTTGGGAGAAAAAATGGGTTGGATCAAGTGAAAGCAATAGAGTTTCAAAACAAAGCCCAATTGCAACAGGCCCTAGCCAAGGTTGCTAGAACCGGACCAGTGAGTGAACCGATGAAGCTAGCTGGTCATTGGTTGAATCGGTTGGATCGGTCAGACCGTATTGGACCGGATTTTTGAATTATTCAAGTTAATAACTATTCGTAAATATTTGTATACTAGGTATTTAAGTTATTGGTTTTTAGACTAATAAATACAAAGTATTAACTTTGAAAATTTAGTAAGTTTTTAAATAAAAATAAATAATTCATCTACATATTCTTAAATTTTTTATATTTGCCTACAACTTAAAATATAGTATTATTTATTTGAGGAAATAAATTAATAAGAAAATACACCCAATTGATAAGGGTTGATAATATGTTATCAATTCATTATATAAAGTGTCACAATAGAAGAAATTTAAAAAAAAGGATGAAAAGTAGTTGAACAAGTTCATTTGGTTAAAGACAATGGAAGAGCCATTATATAATAAAGAAATGAAGTGGATTAGTGGCACAAAAGTGTGATTGCTTTAGTAGTTGAATTGCATGAAGGGTGCATTGAATGAACATGAGGAGCATGGTTCGAATCTGTTCACTAACAATGCTATTATTTTTGTGAAACTGTTTCAGCCCCCCAAAAAAAAAGGTGAACCGGTTCGGGCAACCGGTTCAATCGGCAGAACCATGCAGTTCAACCGGTCTTTAATCGATTCTTGACCGGTCCATTGATGTAGTGGTTCAATACCAACAATCGGACCGGACTATGATTCGGTTCTCGGCTGAACCGGTTGAACCAGCTGGTCCGGTCCGATTCTGGTAACCTTAGCCACAGCTCCTATTCTCTCCTTTTTTTCTTTCAACCTCTCATTTTGGCAGGCTGGCCCGGCTTGGGCAGTCCTGGCAGCCCAGAGGCATCAGACGAGCGTCTGGGCCTAGGTTCAGGTTCTTCATTTCTCTTTTTGCTTTCTTTCTCTCATGTGGGCCTGGCCTGAACTTCATCTTTCTCCTTTTCTTCTTTTCTATTACATGGGCCTGGGCCTGTTTCGTTCCCTTTCCGAGTATGCTTGGACCGGGCCTCCTTTAACTTTCCTTTCTTTCTTTTTTTCTTTTCTTTCTTTGTGAGCTTGGCTCTAACTTCGCCTCTTCAACCCAGTCCAGCTTGAGTTTATTTCACTTAAGAGACACATACAGGTCACGTGACCCGTTCTATCTTCTTTTCCCTTCTCTTTTTTGCCTAGGCTAGGCTCGGACGGTTTTCTTGTTTCTTGGGTCTGTTTTTGGCTCCCTTTTTCCTTCTTTTCTCTTTCCCCCATCCCAGAGCCCTGAGGTCCCATTTTGCTTACTCCGTACGCACGGCGCACATGATCTCCCTAGCCCTTCCTTCTCCTTCTTCCTTTCATTGCAACCCAACGCCAGAACCCTCCACTATTGCTGCTGGAGTTTAATAATGGAAGCTTCTCCCAAGGCTTAATCTTTACGCCACCAAGTTTCTACGTCAACACCTTATGTTGTTCTGATGCTTATGGCTAGCTCAAGGTATAAACTTTTCAAGTCCTTCCCAGTTGCAATACCCAGAACCAGAGCACCCATTCTCTACTGCTACTGCTACTACTTCCGGTGAAGGCTCCCACAAAGCTTAATCCTTGTGCCATCATTTTCAATCCTTTTTGCTAATACTTGCAGCCTACTTAAAGGTATGAGCTTTCTTGATCCTCCCTTGTAATAGCCCAACCCTAAATCATATTTATTTATTTAAATCATATTTATTTGTTTAATTAATCATGGTTATTTATTTAAGTGGTCATGGTTATTTATTTAACCAAATCATATTTATAAATTCAATTACACCTATTTTATTTATCTAATTAATTCCATTATGTTATTTAAATTTTTCACCTTCATTTATCGAATTTAATCATCCCGATTGGGAGATATTTCATGTTGGGTCCCACTTTGCAATTCAAGTTTCATTGATTGTCAATTTAAGTTTCGTTGATTGATTAAATATCGGGTGAATCGATATTAAGTATTGGTAAGCATGATTTAGCAATTATTTATTTTCTTAACATTGGGAAAATTTAATCCCGAGCCCTATAAAATTTTTAATGCAACTTTGAATTATTTTGAGCCCAAAACCAACCATTTAAGCCCAAAACAACAAGGCCCAAGTTACTTGCCAATTTATTTCTACTAATAGCTATGCTTTGTGATTAATTTTAATTAGCAAAAAGGTACTTTATGACTCCAAATTTTTAGCCATACTTAAGCTAACATCCAATAAGCGACTCATCAAAAATTCACACAAACAAAATAAAGAGATAAGCTCTCCATTGCTCTCTCTCTCCCCCCTACACTAGTGCTGCCAGAACAAGGGTAGCAGTTACTGCCCCTTGTGACGCTATTTTTGGTGGCTTCCGACCACTTTTTCGGCCACCTCCCGGCTGCCCCGACTTTGCCTTGCTGCCAGCTATCATATCCAACCACCAAGATCACTCAAAGCAGCCCCCTTCTCCCTCTAATTCAAGCTTAAAGTAAAGTATACCCAAAACTCTAACTTGTTCTATTTTGAGTTTTATGGTTGTTTTATTTATGGGCTATGTTTGGATGATCAAATTGGTAGTTATTATGCAATTTGTATTGAGTTTGGAGATGTTTGGAGGTATGGGTATTTGATCAAGAACATGATCAAGCGACTTGAAATTAAGTAAGTATGAGTTTGAGCTTGTTTATGTATCTTGTTGTGATTTGTGTTATAAATCATGAAAAATATGATGTTAGATAATCATTTTGAAGCCAATTATGGTTATTTGGATGTTTGAATGAGCAAGAATTAGGGTTTTCATGGTCATGCTTGATTTAAGTGAGTTTTTGTATTAAACATGTTCATTTGGATCACATGAGGTGATTTATGATGTTGGATATGTTATTGGATTGAAAATAAATCTTGGATGATTATGAAGATAAAAGTTGTGGATTATGACAGTCTAAAGTGATGTTGAGGGTCCTCCCATGGTTTGATGATTTTAACAAGTGATTTTAGAGGGTAATTATGTACAAATGGAGGATAATAAAGTAGATAGCAAGCTGTGAAGGGCCTGAAAATAGGGGTCTGTTCCGGAAAAAACTGGCAATTAGTGACTTGTCAAAAAATTATGAATTTTGGTGGGGAGCTAGATCAATGAGTTATCTTTCAAATGGCTTTTGAATCACCTTAATCCGAATTCTGTGGACAAAGCTATGACTATTTTGCTAGAACTGCGCAGGTTCAATCAAAACTGATGCACTTGTGTTCTAGCCCTGTTTTGGGAACCCTATTATGGGAATCATGCTTTGTGTTGTAAATGAAAGTTTTTCGAGACTTCTTAGTCTTTCCATATTGGGGTCTTAGGTCTCCATTTGAGATCAAGAGTGAAAGTTATGAATTTTGAAAATTGTACTGTAGATTGTGCATATTATTTTCGAGTTTCCTATAAGATTTCATGAATTTTGATTGAGTATTTTGGAGTTTGGTGTAAAGAGCAATAATAAAGATTGAGTGAGATTGATCATGCACTCATTTTGTATATTTTGTGCTAAGTAAGGTCATTTAAGGAGGAAATAAATATTCATGTACTTTCATTGAGCTTTTAGCTTGATTAATGAGAAAGAAGAAGACAAGTGTACAATTTGGAAGCTCGTTTATGAGCTTTGAATCAAATATGGATTTTACAAAGAAAACACTAAGTTTAGTGAATTTAATAGCTTCTATTGAGTTCAATGATTTATTTGGGGTGGAATTCTATGTTTAATGGATTTATGAATGAATTATGGGAGGTGGGGAGAATTTTTGACTCAGAAACCATATTTATCAGATCAAGTTATTGCACTTTATACTATTTTGAACCAAGATATATCTCTCTTGGCCTCAAACCTTTATTACTTACTCAATTCAGAATGCATCAAATATATTTATCAAGCTAATCTAGTGTACTCGTTGTTATCTTGAACCAAACTATACATTAGCGAGCCTTCAAGCCGTATCAGCAACCTATCTCAGAAAAGGCCACAAACACTCCCTCATTTGTCACCATCAAGGGCTTTTCCTTTGTAATCGCATTTATCTCATTGTGGTCTATTTTACTTTTATTCATTCTACATCAGATTTAATTACTTTTATTAATTCAGTTTTGAAGTTATATTGAAATACCCAAGTTATGTATACCATTTAATTACTCAATTTCTATTACACATACTTTTACTTGCTCAATTATGTGAGTAAGAATCATTTGCTGACTATACATACCGACAATGACATTTATGAAACAGAGTCGATGCCTAGTTATCGTTCCCCGTTATGCATAAGTGTTATCAAGTCAGAATACATTTATCAAGTCAGATCACATTTTTAAAGACTCAAGGCACGTCCATTGCCTGTATCTTCAGAAAGCAAAATATGTTTATCAAGTTACAACTCTTAATGAGTTTATCAATAGATTAGTTTATGCAGTGATTTGCCATTTAACTTGTGCTCCCGTCAGTTATCATCTGCAGGGTGTTGGCCCATCATTTACCCACGCAGCTTCAAGCTAACTCTTGATCGGATTGGCAGGTGTACACCTATATATCGACCATATCATTGCAAAGGGTTCACATCCAGATAATAATGAGCAATTCAGTTTTATATTACTTTCATTTTCATTGTTATTGCGAACTATATGAATTGTAAAGGCGAGTACCCATCAACAGTGTTTCTACGCTCATTTTACAATACAAGAATGCATGTACTGAGTTTTAGCTCACATTTTCGAATTGTTTTCATATTTTCCATTTTAGTTGATGAAGTATCACATGTTTCTTCATTTAGCAAGCCCTTTTGGAAGTCAACAGAATCTCACAGTGGATTCAGCATAGCATGAATGTTAGGATCGACCTCAAGGTCAAGTTGGGTCTATGTTCAATATACTTGTGTAGTGTGGAGTGCGAGTTAGCACATGGTATGATTAAGTCGATTGTATTGGAATTGAACTATTATGGACTTTGGTCTTGAAGTGTTTCAGTTTAATAGATATTGTGATTGCGAACATGAGTTGCAAGATTAAATGGTTTCAGTGAGCCTTGTCCTTATCGGGACGGCGGTAGCGCCTGCTATTATTAAGTCTTCCGCTACAGTTTTTCGTAAATCATGTCATTAGCATTTTGAGGGCGTTACAGATTTAGTACCAGAGCTAAGGTTTTAAGGGCCACTGTGAGCTATCAAGTGTTTATGAGTTAGCTATCAAGGTGTGTATGAGTTATGTTGGACCAGTCAAATGAGTTATTGACTATAAGTTCATATCTATGGGCATATATGTAGGAACCATTTTCATTTGGGTAACTCAATCATTTGGTAATATCCTGAGATTCGAGCATTAGCAAAGTGGAGTGTGGAACCATTTGGGTCGCCTGTTAGTGAGGCATGCTCTCATTTATCTGGAAGTTATATTGTATATTTCATTTCTCTCATTTGTTTAAATTTTTGCAATCGTGCACTCCGGGTATGTGACTCGTTGAGTTATGAACTCCGGCATGTGGCGGTTGAGCTATTGAAGTGTTTCTCTCCATTTCAAGTATCTAGTGTAAGGCTTTAAGCTGAGTTTTAGTAAGTTTTTAGGCAGAATTCTGTCCGTTTTGCCCCAGGATCTGAGAGTTTTATTGAGGTGTGTTAATATACTGATATTGGGTACAGTGATGGTTAAAACCCCATGTGGGGATGCCATTTGCAACTTCTTAAGGGATTAATACAGTGACAAGTTAGATGTAAACCTTTAGATGAGGAAATGCTTTGTGGGGCAATATCTTTGAGGTGAACCAATATGAGATGAACATTACAATGAGTACTTATGTCTGATGATAACAGTTAGTAGCTTATGATGTGCTACTTTATATTATGTGGGTGGTACGAGTAAGATTAAGCTACCATTCTTGACATTAGGACCTTACATCAGTAATGCTCCCATTAATTCCTTTTATTGACTTATTTCTGCCCTAGTTATCTTGAATTGTTCAGAGGCATCATTTCTTTGCCACTCACACTCTCTTGATTTGTAATTGAGTATTTATGAAAAATCTCATATGTGGCCTGTGGGGAGTCCTTTAAACACATATGAGCAATCTTTCTTATAGGTGATTCAAACCCTGCCAATCATAATTGTTTAATTTTCTGTTTCCATAATAGAGCCTATAATGCCACCGGTGTGCATTATTATGTGATTTGCAGTTCTTCCTAAGTATATTTGCCCCATTCTACTTGCAGTTCAGTCATCACTATGTTTATATTTTTACTATCATCTACTCTAACTCCTTACTTCTATTTGGGCACTATTCATTTATTGCTTGCACAGCCTTTGGTTGCTTCAGACTCAGTCATTGAGTGCCCCTTCAGCAATTAAATGGACCCATATTGTTCGTGTTTTTATAGCACCGTAACGTCATGTTGGCATACTATTCTATGGCGGTGACTGCACGTCATTACTCAAATTATTTTAGAAATCCTTTCTTTACTATTACAGCCTATCTTATTAATGATAAACAACGATTTGTGCTATTTCTATCTGTCAGTAGTTTTGAAGTTTATATACCTACCCAAGATTTCCATTTACTGCAAAATGTATTATTGATAGATGTCATCATGTTCCGTCATCAAACTGATTCCTTCATCTTAACGTACTGTCCTTTCAAATACCAGATGAATAAAATTTTCCTTCTGATAGTGTTGACCCTTATCTTGGTTATTTTACTCACATACGGATACCATATGACTTTTCAAAAGCCGCTTTGGTAATCTGTTATATTTCTTCACCTTCAGTACTTAATACTCCCTCTCAACTTTATAACATCGCTCATTTACTTTACTATCATGACCATCATGAATAAATTGTATATCTTGAATATGCAGGTCATTTATCTGCCTTACCTCTTTCATTATGAATCTTCTTCCCTTCATTCATTCAGCTTATATGCCGGTCCTTTGTAACCAATAAAGAAATATCTTTGCAAGAGTTCATGGTGTGGTTATATCTCTTTACACTTTAGATCGTCCCCCTGTCTTTTAAATTTACTGAGATCAGTAGGCAGTTAAATGTGTTATCTTTTATAAGTATACCTCTATTAGTATTGCTGGAACTATATTCATTGGACATTCAATCCAGTTTGATTGGCATACCTTGTTATCATTATGGGGATGAACTGATTTTGTGCTTATAGAAGATGACTTGTAAAGATCTTAAAGTTAGCTTGAGAAATGAGGAAAAACTAGACGTATGTTTCTCCGCCCTAACTACACTGTGCAAGCAAGTAAGTTACTGTGTCAATGTTATGTCAATCACACTCAGTATATCCATATCTATATTTACAGTTGGTGGATTTAGAGATCTTCCATATGAGGACTATCAGGACTGTTTCTCCCCAAGAAACATTGATTTTCATGTCGACCTAACTCTTGATGCTCAACCCATTTTCAAAACCCCTATCATATGACCCCCACAGAGTTCAAAGAATTAAAGATTCAGTGGATAAGTTGTAAGAAATTTATTTGACCAAGTGTTTCCTTGTGGGGAACCTCAGGTTTATATGAAGGAGAAAGACAGAACCTTATGGTTGTGTACTGTGTACAGAGAGTTGCACAAGATCACTATCAAAATAAATACCCTATACCTTGAACAAATGATTTATGAGATTAACTGCCAACAACAGAAGTCTTTTCCAGGAATGATTTGAGGTCCGGATATCACACCTAAACCATGCAACCACAGTTTATCTTTTACAAGAATGTTCTTTTATAGTAATTTTTGGAATTGTTTGCTTGTTCATCTTCAAAACTTGATACTACCCAATATTGTTTAATCTCCCTTACATTTCAACCTGATATTTCCTATTAGTTTGATCTTCCATGTCATTGCAAACCCATTGTTAAATGTGCAATACATTTTTGTTCGACCTTATACTACTAAAAAATCGGGTTTTTCTGACGGAATTTTCCGACGGATTTTTTTGTCCGTATGAACGGCCGACGGATTGCCGACGAAATATCGAAAAAGGTGAAGCGGGCGACGGATTTTCCGACGGAATATAAGTCCGTTGGGATTTCCGACGGAATAACCACAGTCCGTTGGAATTCCGATGGAAATTCCGTCGGAAATTTCAAAATTTGAATTTTTTTGAAATTTCAAATTTTTCAAAATTTTTTTGAAATTTTTTTAAAAAATAAGTGGTCCGATGGAATTTTCCGTCGGACAGCCGTCGTCCTCCAACGGCATGTCCCGTCGAATAACACTTTTTTCTAAATTTTTTTTAAAAAATAAGTGGCCCGACGGTCTGGCAGACGGCCTGTCCGTCGGACCACACCTCATTAAAAATCCGATTGCTCGAGCAATCGGGCACTCCGCACACATGCACACACAAACCTTTCTCTCTCTCCGCCATCGCCAGTGCTGCCGGCCTTCCCGGTGCCTACTGCTCGTCGCCGCGTCCGCCAGGGGTCGCTGCCCTCTTCCTGCCACCATCCCGCCCTCTGTCGCCGCCCGACACCCTTCGCTTCTCCCTCAAAATCGGCCCCTTCACTGCCTCCACTAGTCGCCGCCACCTCTACCCGCCGCCGCCGCTTCCACCGGTCGCTGCATTCAATATAGCACTAAGAAACTCCTCATCTTTCAAGTAAGTAATTCAACCTAAATGTTATTAGAGAGAACACTGAATTGCCATTGAAAGATGAGAAGTTTCTTAGTGTTACATTAAATGCGGCTGATAGCAAGAATGTTTCGATCCCGTCAAACGATCTTTTGCTGAGCGGTATCATGATTTTGTAGTGGAAAGATGTATAACTCAACCTAAATTTTCAAAATATTTTTTTTAAAAAATTAAATTTCCGACGGAATTTGCAAATTCCGTCGGAACAATTGATAGAAATGGCAAATTCCGTCAGACAACCCAGCCCTTCCCCTGTGAATTCGTGCCCCAAAGTACCGGAGGCCCGACAGAACGGATCCGTCGGACACCTGATATTTGTCGGCTTTCGTCGCCCACTCCGTCGGCCCGCTTCCCGATGGCTGTCTCTTTCCGTCGGAATGTGTCATACGGAAGATTCCGTCGGAACCAGCAGGTCTATGGGACTTGTTCCTACGGTCGTTTCCGTCGGATTTTCCATCGAAAAATCATTTTTCCGATGGAGAAACGTGCTTTTTCCGTCGGAAAATCCGCCGGAAAAAGCACGTTTTTCAGTAGTGTTATATGGTTGTCAACACTCTCGTGCTCTCGACCTTCACCACGTTTATTTCATGATCATGAGTTGTAGTTCATTTCGCTAAGAGCCGATTCACACATCTACCTTACATCTCATTTATTCATAATGATAAGCTCGTGTAACTTGTTCTGAATTCATAATGTAATTCAACTCTCATTTGTGTGGGTGACTGCGAATGTCATAATCCCTTGCTCTCTTTATTTTGAACTTCAACTCCCACACATATATCTTATATTCTAATAAATAAACTTTGGTATTCTCTATTTAATCTTATTGTTGTGCTTGAATTAGGTTCATATGAGCAAAGGCATGTCTTTATTATAGCTTGCTCAATCTATTTATCTATCCATTGGCACTTTGCTTATCTAATCTATTTGTCTATCTATTGCACTTTGCTTATCCAATCTATTTATCTATCCATTACACATTGCTTGTTCTATCTATCTATTGCACTTATCTTGTTGCTTGTGGCTATAAAGTCACCTAGTTGAAGCTCAGTTGTTAGTCATCTTGTTTCCAATTCATCAGTTAAAGCCGAGTATAACCAGACCATCTGTCTCCTTGGTTAATTATTTATTGGACCCTTTATGATCCATATTTATAGACCACAATTCTTGTGGTATTATATTTCACAATTCATGCTACATTTTTTGTTATCTTTAATCTAACCACCCCATGTTAATCCCTCATTTATAAATCTTTTCTAATCTCATTGTTTATTTCTTTTGTTCATAATGATTCACTTGACTACCAATTCTAATGTTTAATTCAGACTTAGAGTATATCTTAGACTAGTCTGATGAGAGAAGATCATGTGATGCATTAAGAACATCAGATGATGATATTTTGATAAGGGCATAATCTCAAACAATGTACAGTAGTATTAGAGTAAGCTAGAAGAAGTATCGAGAATAATGAGACAGTTCAAGTATATACTAAGATGACAATAGGACTACACAAGAGTCATATGGTCATATTGACCAAAGAAGGAGACAATCAAAGTTCAAATATGATATAAAGTATTCCAAAGGGCTTATCTAGTCAAGGGTGTCAGAAGATTGGATATCAGAGACAATTGAGTCCTCGTTACATTGGAATTTATGAGTCAGTATCAGAGATACTTATTAAGAAATGCAATGGTTTTCATACTTATTAGTGGTCAAGACAGAGAACCAGTAGAGTAGAGTACCTCCTTTGCAGTAACAAGTTTTTCTTTTGATGAGAATATCAATTTTAAACCAAAGTAATCGAGTTAGTGAAGTCACTGAGGATCTAGATGCTCAACCGCAGGATTAAGCAGCTATTCACTTTGGGCTAATCATGCCTTTTTGGATGGAAGTAGTGAAAACCAACTATCCATACTTGAGGTAGCATAGCATTCATGGTCAAAAATTATAAGTTTCGAGGACGAAACTCTTTAAGGAGGGAAGACTGTAATATCCCGACCCTCAACCATATTTATTTATTTAAATCATATTTATTTGTTTAGTTAATCATGGTTATTTATTTAATTGGTCATGGTTATTTATTTAACCAAATCATGTTTATTAATTCAATTACACCCAATTTATTTATCTAACGAATTCCATTATGTTATTTAAATTTCTCAACTTCATTTATAGTATTTAATCATCTCAGTTGGGAGATATTTCATGTTGGGTCCCACTTTACAATTCGAGTTTCATTGATTGTCAATTTAAGTTTTGTTAATTGATTAAATATCGGGTGAATCGATATTAGGCCTCGGTAAGCATAATTTAGCGATTATTTATTTTCTAAACGTTGGAAAATTTAATCCCAAGCCCTATAAAATTTTTAATGCAACTTTGAATTATTTTGAGCCCAAAATCAAGCCCAGAACCAATCATTTAAGCCCAAAACAACAAGGCCCAAGTTACTTACAAATTTATTTCCACCAATAGCAATGCTTTGTGATTAATTTTAATTAGCAAAAAGGTACTTTATGACTCCAAATTTTTGGCCATACTTAAGCTAACATCCAACCAAGTGACTCATCAAAAATTCACACAAATAAAATGAAGAGATAAGCTCTCCATTGCTCTCTCACTCTCTCCTACACTAGTGCTGCCAGAACAGGGACAGCAGCTACTGCCCCTTGTACTGCCATTTTTGATGGTTTCCGGTACCTTTTCGGCCACCTCCCGGCTGCCCCAACTTCCCCTTGCTGCCAGCTATCATGTCCAACTACCAAGATCACTCAAAACAGCCCCCTTCTCCCTCTAATTCAAGCCTAAAGTAAGGTATATCCAAAACCTTGACTTATTCTATCTTGAGTTTTATGATTGTTTTATTTATGGGCTATATTTGGATGATCAAATTGATAGTTATCATGCAATTTTTATTGAGTTTGGAGATGTTTGGAGTTATAGATATTTGATCAAGAACATGATCAAGTGACTTGAAATTAAGTAAGTATGAGTTTAAGCTTGTTT
Organism: Carnegiea gigantea; assembly: GCA_029747015.1. Taxonomy (NCBI): domain Eukaryota; kingdom Viridiplantae; phylum Streptophyta; class Magnoliopsida; order Caryophyllales; family Cactaceae; genus Carnegiea; species Carnegiea gigantea. The sequence continues at coordinate 458,111 of JAKOGI010000625.1, forward strand.
ATGTATCTTGTTGTGATTTGTGTTATAAATCATGAGAAATATGATGTTAAATGATCATTTTGAAGCCAATTATGGTTATTTGGATATTTACTTGAATGAGCAAGAATTAGGGTTTTCATGATCATGCTTGATTTAAGTGAGTTTTTGTATTAAATATGTTCATTTGGATCACATGAGGTGATTTATGATGTTGGATATGTTATTGAATTAAAAATATATATTGGATGATTCTGAAGTAAAAATTATAGATTATGGCTATCTAAAGTGATATTGAGGGTCACCCCATGGTTTGGTGATTTCAACAAGTGATTTTAGAGGGTAATTAGGTGAAAAAGGAGGATAATAAAGTAGGTAGCAAGCTGTGAAGGGCTCGAAAACAGGGGTCTGTTCTGGGAAAAACCGGTAATTTGTGGCTTGTCAAAAAATTACGAATTTTGGTGGAGTGCTAGACAATGAGTTACCTTTCAAATGGCTTTTGAATCACCTTAATTCGAGTTCTGTGGACAAAGTTATGGCTGTTTTGCTAGAACTGCGCAGGTTCAATCAAAACTAATATACTTGTGTTTTAGCCCCATTTTGGGAACCCTATTGTAGGAATCATGTTTTGTGTTGTAAATAAAAGTTTTTCAAGACTTCTTATTCTTGCCATATTGGGGTTTTGGGTCTCCATTTGAGGTCAAGGGTAAAAGTTATGAATTCTGAAATTGTACTGTAGATTTGCATATTATTTTTGAATTTTCTATAAGATTTCATGAATTTTGGTTGAGTATTTTGGAGTTTGGTGATTTTTGGAAGCATTTTGAGTAATTGTGTAAAGAGCAATAATAAAGATTGAGTGAGATTGATCATGCACTCAGTTTGTGTATTTTGGGCTAAATGAGGTCATTTAAGGAGGAAATGAATATTCGCGGACTTTCATGGAGCTTTTAGCTTGATTAATGAGAAAGAAGAAGGCAAGTATACAATTTGGAAGCTTGTTTATGAGTTTTAAATCAATTATGGATTTTACAAAGAAAATGTCAAGTTTAGTGAGCTTAATAGCTTCTATTTAGTTCAATGATTCATTTCAGGTGAAATTCTATATTAGTGGATTTATGAAAGAATTATGGGAGGTAGGGGGAATTTTTGACACAGAAACCATATTTATCAGACCAAGTTATTGCAGTGTATGCTATTTTGAACCAAGATATATCTCTCTTGGCCTTTAACCTTTATTACTTACTCAATTCAGAATGTATCAAATATATTTATCAAGTCAATCTAGTGTACTCGCTGTTATCTTGAACCAAGCTATACATCAGCGAGCCTTAAAGTCGTATCAGCAACCTATCTCAGAAAAGGCCACAACCACTCCCTCATTTGTCACCATCAAGGGCTTTTCCTTTATAATCACATTATCTCATTGTGGTCTATTTTACTTTCGTTTACTTTATATCGGATTTAATTACTTTGATTAATTCAGTTTTGAAGTTATATTGAAATACCCAAGTTATGTATACCATTAAATTACTCAATTTCTGTTACACATACTTTTACTTACTCAATTATGTGTGTAAGGATCATTTGCTAACTACACATACCTACAATGACATTTATGAAATAGAGTCGAAGCCTAGTTATCGTTCCCCGTTATGCATAAGCGTTATCAAGTCAGAACATATTTATCAAGTCAGATGACATTTTTAAAGACTCAAGGTACGTCCATTGCCTGTATCTTCAGAAAGCAGAACATGTTTATCAAGTTACAACTCTTAATGAGTTTATCAATGGATCAGTTTATATAGTGATTTACCATTTAACTTGTGACCCCGTCAGTTATCATCTACAGGGTGTTGGCCCATCATTTACCCACGCAGCTTCAAGCTAACTCTTGATCGGATTAGCAGGTGTACACCTATGTATAGACCATATCATTGCAAGAGGTTCACATCCAGATAATATTGAGCAATTCAGTTTCATATTACTTTCATTTTCATTGTTATTGCGAACAACATAAATTGCAAAGGTGGGTACCCATCAACAGTATTTCTACGCTCATTTTACAATATAGGAAAGCATGTACTAAGTTTTAGCTCACATTTTTGAATTGTTTTTATGTTTTCCATTTTAGGTGATGAAGTATCACATGTTTCTCTATTTAGCAAGCCCTTTTGGAAGTCAACAGATGCTCACAGTGGATTCAGCATAGCGTGAATGTTGGGATTGACCTCAGGGCTAAGTTGGGTCTATATTCAATATACTTGTGTAGTGTGGAGTGTGAGTTAGCACATGGTATGATTAAGTCAATTGTATTGAAGTTGAACTATTATGGACTTTAGTCTTGAAGTATTTCAGTTTAATAGATATTGTGATTTGAACATGGGTTGCAAGATTAAATGGTTTTAGTGAGCCTTGTCCTTATCAGGACGGTTGTAGCGCCTTCTATTATTAAGTCTTCTGTGGCAGTTTTCCTTAAATCATTCATTGGCATTTTGGGGGCGTTATATCCCTTCACTTTCCTTTTGTTTTTTTTGTTGTGTGCTGTGAAGACACCATTGCTCTCAGTTCTTGTAAAAAAGGTGACGACTTTAGCTTTCTCTCTCTTTTTTGTTCAGTTTCTGCTTGATTTCCATTGTAAAATAATCATGTTTTTCCTAGGCTAAGAGGGTGCGGTTTTTCTTGATGAATAAGTATAGTGGGTTAAGCTTATTTAAACATGAGGAGTGGGGAGGAGGTTAGCATGAAAGAACCTGCTGAATAAGTAAAGCAGATTATTAGTATTGAGGCTTTCCTATTGTGCCTCTAAGTAGTCTTTTTTTTGGCTTGGTCATTAGCAAAACGTTATTCCTTTTGTTAGATTGACAAAATGTCTTTTCTTTTAGCTTTTGGCAGATTGTTCCTTTTGGCTTGATTGTGAATCCATCAGCCATTTAAAGTAGTGGCTTTTTTGACCTTTGGCGTAGAATTTACAGCAAATTACTCCAAGCTACCAATCTCTTCACTATTTGCACGTTGATATTCCTGTTATTGTTTACTGCCTTCATATTTTGGCCTCCAAGAATGGTTATTTGTATGCCATGATCTTTTTTTTGTTGGATTTGTATTGTAACTTATACAGGTTGTGAAGCCACTTGAAGAACCACTTGCAAAATAGTTTGTTGCTAGGTCTTTTGAGGCCTAGAACGGAAACTTACACACCTGAAAGTGGCATGAACATTTGAAGAACCACTAGCAAAATGGTTTACCGCTAGGTCTTTTGAGGCTTAGAATAGAAATTTACACGCCTGAAAGTGGTATGAAGACTTGAAGAACCACTTGCGAAATGATTTACCGCTAGATCTTTTGAGGCCTAGAATGGAAACCCACACACCCAAAAGTGGTATGAAGCTTTGAGAAACCACTTGCGAACGCGATTTCGCTTGTTAGGCCTTTTGGGACCTAAAACAGGATCATGCACGCCAAAAGTGGTTTGAGCAGCGGGGAGCAGCTCGGTGGCAGAAAGCTGATGTATTTGATCGCCTTTCTTTCATACCCCCTTCTCTTTTTTTTCTCTGTGTGATTTTTTAACTGCATTTGATGATTTGCTTACCAAGCTGCCTACGTACTTATGGGTACTTGCAGTTCTCAATAAGATCAAGGCATCATGTAGTTCAATAAAGCATTCTTTTTTTAATTTGTTTTGCTGTGCACAGTTTATACTCTTGCGGGTCAGGAGTAGTACAACGATTTGGTTTGAGTGAACATTTTAGACTCTTGTTCGGGAGTTGTCCTCTTTGAATGTATGAACAGTTTAGTCTCTTGTTTGGGAGTCTTCTTTTTTAATGTGTGAACAGTGTATTCTCTTGTTCGGGAGTCTTCTTTTTTAAATGTGTGAACCGTTTATTCTCTTGTTCGGGAGTCTTCTTTTTTGAATGTGTGAATAGTTTAGTCTCTTGTTTGGAGCAAGCCCAACATTTCCTCAAGGGAAGTAGCGCTTCAAGAACTTGTCATTTATTCGTCCGACCCGAACCCCTTATCCATCTATTATCTTGTAGGCACCATTTGAGTATACCTCATGGACAACATACGTTCCTTCCCATTTTGGAGCAAATTTGCTTTTTGCCTTATGGGTTATGATTATTCGCCTCTTTAGTACAAGCACCTGATCCCCAACTTGGAACGAATGCGGTTGCACTTTTTTGTTGAATGCTCAAGCTAGGCGAGCCTGATAGCATTCTAATTTCTGTTGGGCTTTGAGTCTTTCCTCATCGAGGGCCTCCAATTCTACTAAGCAAAGTTAATGGTTTTCATCCTGACTCAAACCCTCTTATATAGTAATGCACAATGACAAGATTTGAATTTCCAACGGCAGGACGACTTTTACTCCGTACACTAGAACGTAAGGGGTTGACTGTGTTGACATCCTGTATGTGGTTCAGTACGCCCAAAGAGCCTCCCCCAGCCTCTTATGCCTATCTCTCTTGGACTTCGAGGCCACCTTCTTCAGCAAGTTGCAGAATGTCTTATTAAAAGCTTTTGCTAGGCCATTTACAGGGGGCATTGTACATTGATGACTTATGTTGGGCAAACTTAAACTTCTCACAAAAGTTAGTCATCAATTTATTGACGAATGGTTTGCCATTATCTGTGATAATATATCGAGGCACACCATGTCGATAAATGATGTGCATTCGAATGAAATCGACAACATTCTCCTTTTTAGCTTGCTTTAATGCTACCGCCCCTGCCCATTTAGAAACATAGGCGGTGGCAGCCAAAATGTATATATGACCCATAAAAGACTTAGGAGTAAGGGGTCCTACAACATCAAGTCCCCATACCTTAAATGACCAAGATGCCATGGTTGGATGGAGTAGCTCTGGAGGCTGGTGAATGAAGTTAGCATGGAATTGACATGCATCACATCTTTTTGCATAGTCAATACAATCGCGCACCATGGTGGGCCAGTAATAGCTCATTCTTTTGATGCACTCATGTAACTTGGGTCCTAATTAATGCGTACCACATACACCGGCATGTGCTTCTTCCATTACCCGTTTTCCTTCTTTCTTCATCCAGACATCGTAGCCATAGATCGAGGAAAGAGCATCGGTATGACGTTCATTTGTAATAGAGGAAGCGCGAGGCTCTTCGTTGAATTTCTGTCCTGTGCCTCACGTCACTTGGCAGCTTTCTGTGCTTCAAGTAGACAATAAGTGGCTGGCGGCAATCTTCCTTATCTACCATGCAAGCAGAGACTACTTTGACTTCTTCTTCACTGTTATCGTCGGGTGGTGGAATGACCCATTGCCTGCAAACTAGAACATTAATATTCTCTTCTGCCCCTAGCGCGCAAGTGCATCAGCCATCTTGTTGGCACCCCTAGGGACATGTTCCAGCTTTACAGTTTCTAGCCTATCCAATAGTCATAAGGCATGCTTGTAATACTGCATGAGATCATCCTTTTTCACCCCAAATTCTTTTAGGAGTTAGTTGATGACCATTTGTGAGTCGCCATAGATATAAGATCTTTGATCCCCATCCCGATTACCATTTGAAAGCCTAGTATGAGCGCTTAATACTCAACCATGTTGTTAAAGCACTGTTGGGTCAACGCAAATGAACATAGCAGACTGTGCTTTTTAGGAGAGACTACTACAACTCCTGCTCCTACCCCGTCATGTCTGGCAGCGTCATCGAAGTACATTTCCCAAGGTGGAAGGACATCGATGCAGAACACCTCCTCCCTAGGAAGGTCATCACTTAGTTCTCAATTATCAGGAACTAGATGATCTACTAAGAAGTCTGCCAGCGCTTGGCCTTTAATGGCCTTTTATGGCATATAAACCAAATCCTATTGTTCTAAGATAACCGCCCACTTTGCAAGTCGTCCATTCAGAACTAGTCTTGTCAAGATTTACTTAATTAGGTCAGCATTGGAGATAACATGCATGGTATGGGCCTGCATGTAATGTCTCAATTTTTGAACAGCAAATACGAGAGCCAAGCACATCTTTTCAATTAGTGAGTAATTAAGTTCAGCGCCAATCAATGTCTGACTTAGGTAATAGAGAGCCCTCCCCTTGCTTTCAGAATTTCTTGGGCATATAATGCTCCAAGAGAACACTCTTACCTGCAATGTATAGTATGAGTGGCTTGCCAGGAACAGGTGCCCCTAATACCGGAGGGCTTGACAAGTACTTTTTGATGCTATCGAATGCCCTTTGACATGAGTCATCCCATTCAAAACGTGCTCCCTTTTTCATGATGTGGCTGAAAAAAGGGTGACAGCGACCAGCGAGGTTTGAAATGAACCTTCTGATATATGTTGGGTCCTTACAACCCATGGAGCTCTTTGAGGCTCTTTTGTAGATGAGACCTTTGCCCATATTGCTTGATTAGACGCTACTAAAAGCTACATGAACTTGTATCTTTATAAGCATCAAGTTATATAAAATAGATGTGAAATATGCTTTTTAAATGGTTATTTCTAAGAAGAGATTTATGTTGAATAACTAATTGGTTTTGAAAACTCAAAATATCCTAATCACGTTTTCAATTGCAGAAAGTCTTATGTGGATTGAAGCAAGCTTCTTGAGCATGGTATGAGAGGCTTAGCAAATTCTTGCTCGAAAATGATTTTAAAAAAGGACAAATTGACAAGTCCTTATTTATTAAAACAAATGGGAAAGATTTCCCTCTTGTTCAAATATATGTTGATCATATACTATTTAGTGTTACTAATAAATCCGTGTGTAAAGAACTCTCTAAGTTTATGAGCAAAGAATTTGAGATGAGTATAGGAGAGTTGAACTTTTTCCTTGGACTACAAATTAGGTAATGCCAAAATGACACGTCTATCAACCAAGGAAAGTATGTTAAAGAACTTTTAAAGAAATATGTGCTAGACAGTCCAAAGCATATCAAAAGTCGGATGCTTTCAAACTGTAAGCTTCACTTGGACACAAGTAGTAAGTCAATCCCCAAAAAGGTATATAGATGTATGATTAGATCATTACTATATTTAATTGCAACCAGGCATAACGTCATGTTTAGTGTCTGCTTATGTGTAAGATTCCAGTCAGGCCCCAAAGAATCCCGCTCGAATGTTGTAGAAAGAGTATTTAAATATCTTGGTCGAACCAAGGACCTTGATATGTGGCATCTAAGAGATGGTGACCCTGAACTTATAGGTTACTCTGATGTTAACCATATAGGCCACAAAGTTGCCAGAAAGGGTACAACAGGTTCATGCCAATTTCTTGGATAGTCCCTTGTGTCATGGTACTCTAAGAAGCAAAATGCCTGAATACATTGCTGTTGGAACATATTGTGGTCAAATACTATGGATCAGCCAACAAATTAAGAACTGTAACAACTAGAGTGTTGTTAACATCACTAAAAATCCAGTTCAGCACCCAAGAACCAAGCATATTGAAGTAAGACATCATTGTATAAGAGATGTAACACCCTCAAATATAACAGTATAATTAAATACATAATGATGGTTGCTTAAATAAACATTAAGAACAGACAACTTAAGTTAGGAATGCTACTACCCAATTCAAACAAACACAAGGTTAAACTTCCCTTGCAAACTTCAAGGTTTTCACTTGTAAACTAAGGCGAAGCAGGTGAAGATGATGTTTGTCAATAAAATTCTCAGATTGAGAAGAATAAGTAGCGAACATTCTCACTTGTGCTAGAACATTTACAAGAATTACTTCTTATTAACCTTGAAATCATAAAGTCAATCGGTTTTATAAGACTGAAGTGCTCCATAATTATTTCTATCACATTTTAAGTTTGTTGAGCAAATAATTAAATAAAGGCGATATCCAACTTTGGAAAAGTAAAAATCTTCAAACTTAGCATAGCATGAATGACAAAAATGACCTAGGAGTACCACTAGGAGAGACCAATAGCCACAACCACTATGATCCGAATGCAGAGACGAAGTCTACCACCAAGATGTCACCTTCTTTGACTGATACTAATGTTACCCTTACTCCCTCAATGATCAGGATCTAACTTAACATATGTTTTCTTACCTAAAATGAAAAACATAGAAAATAGTAGATAAATGAGCACTAAGCTTAGTACGTCACTCATATACAGTAAAATATATAATTTTAAGAATCAGCGAGGGCGCGTATATCCTAGATCAATTTTACAAATCATAAGCAATAACTTAAAATTCTACTTTCACTAAAAGTCAATCATTTTTCTCAACCAACGTAGGACCTGAATGGTGAATCAATAAGCCATTGCAATGCATGAGTTTGAAGATCAGCACCCAACTCATAGGTTCTAATGAACCACTCGGAAGTCGGTACTGAACGATGAACAATGAATGCACTAATAATAGGCCATATTATCCTGGCATCCTTGGAGCAAGAAACTTAATAACATTGCATTATAAAATCCTAATAACATTGAATGGGCCCTTTAAATGGCCAAATACGATAAACTTATTGAGCATGGTTCGCAAATGAATTAAACTTTCTACTTAATAGAGGTACAACTAATAACGTACCTTGATAGATATTGGATTCCTTCTTTAAATGATTTTGTAAGCCTGTCTTGGAAATGAACTCAGTAAGACTCTGTATTAACTAGAATAGAGGAGTTATAAGGTCACCATGATCAGGAGCTTAATGTTAGCCCCATTGATATTGTCTATCCCTCTTCCCATGAGGATTATAGTGATAAGAATAAAGGAGTTATAAGGAGAAAGCATCCAAGGGATAACTTTAGAGACCTCAACATTGAGGCGCCAGAATGTAATGGAATTCTCAATCAAAAAAACTATATATATTAGGTTCAACCTGTGGTGAGAATATTTGAGTTTGAGCAGTATAATTATGAAAAGTCTTTCAGGTTTGCTATTCTTATGATGAAAGAGTATGCCTCTCATTGGTTTGAGCATTTGAAGAAGAACAGAACAAGGGATGCTAAGTCCAAGATCAAGACATGGTCAAGGCTTAAGAAGCATAGCAACAAGAGGTTCTTACCATCCTCATACAAACAAGAACTCTACCTTAAGATTGGGTACTCTTAGTCAAGAGTATATTAGGGAGTTTAAATAACTCCAAAAGAGGTTAGACTGGATGAAGAGCCAAACTTAAAATTGCTAAAGTCATCAAGGGGTTGTCACCAAATATCACCAATGAGGTAGATCTCCAACCTTATCTTCCCTTTGATGACGCGTGCAATCTTACAATCAAAGTTGAGAAATACTATAAATGTTAGAAATCTTTCACACCTCCTTTATTAAGAAGGCCTCCACTCACATTGAAATTGAAATCCCACTACCATAAATTCAAAGCTCTTGCTTAGGGTAAGGGAATTAACTAGTGAGTCATCGAAATAGTTGGAAGGGAAGAAATGCTTTAAGTGTCATGATTTTGAGCTTTTTCAAGTCAACTGTCCTAATAGAAAGACCCTCACCATATTAGTGAAATAGAATAGATTCGAGCAATTGAGAAGAGTCTAGTAAAGAAGAGGAAGGAAATGATGTGCTTACATTGGACACTCCAGATGTGGGTGGATTATTGTTGATTAACAGATCTTTATATGTCATAAAGGGTCTTCATAAAGATACCTAAAGGGAATAAATCTTTAATTCAAGGTGCAACATTGAAGGCAAGGTTTGTGACTTAATCATATATGGTGGTAGTTTTACCAATGTGGCCTTTAAGACAGTCATTGATAAGCATCAAATCCTTACTAAGGAGCATCCTACTCCATACTCCCTTCAATGGCCAGAGCCAAGCATGAATTTGATAAGGTAGAATATATGACAAATGGACTTTCTGATCATACCCCATTATTAATAGCTTATGCTAATTACCCCAGACTAAAATCTTATTTTATGTTTTGTGACATATGGTGCTTTGATCCTAATTTCCTAAATATTATGAAAGAACAATCTCAGTTGTTGCCTAAAGAAAAGCTAATGCAATAACTTTTGGCTCTTCTCAAGTAACTAAGACACCACCTGAGGAAATTAGATAGGGAAAAATATGGTGACATACATCTTCAGCGTGCCAAAGCAAGAGACAAATTAGCTAAATTTTAGCAACAACTTGCACTTGATACAATGAATGACTCTCTTATTGCATAGGTTCAACAATACAAGGACAATTATGTTAAGATCCTCATGTCAGCTACTGCATTGGTTTAGCAATAATGCAAAGTTTGTCTCAATTATAGAGATGATTGTACAATAGTTTTCTTTGCAAGAACCAAATTGAGGAATCTAGCAACTATACTCATTATATGATAGTTTAGGAACAAAGGTGGAGGATTTTGAGATAGTTACAAAGGTGCTATCCACTTTTTATACATATCGATTAGGGAAACATGTATCTTACAGAAGCAATATTGAAAGCTCAATTTTATAAGCTGGACCGATTCTATCCATTGAGCAACAATTATAGCTTTGTAGGCCCTTTATTGATATAGAGATAAAGGGAGCTATATTTTCTATTCCAAGCACAACATCCCCTGGACCTGATGGTTATAATAGTGGGTTCTTCAAGGTCATCTAGGACATAACTGGACCATTAGTATATGCTACTATGCAAGATTGTATTTACTAGATGTCAAATGCTTAAAGAAGATGGTGCTGCTAAACTGGTAGTGCTTTCGAAAGTTGATCACCTCAATATGCTACTGAATTCAAACCTATCTCATGTTGTAATGTTTTTTACAAATACATGACCAAGCTTCTACGCTCAAGAATGAAAGATGTCCTTCCCTATTTGATTAACTCCAGTCAAGGGGCATTTATCCAGGGAAGGGAGCTCTTATTTAATATCCTAGTATATCAAGATAGAGCAAGGGGATACACAAGAAGGCATGTTTAACCAAGGTGTATCCTAAAGATTGTCTTAGAGAAGGCTTTTAACTCAGTTCATTAGGGATTCATCTAGGAGCTACTCCATTTCCTTAAATTCCCTCAGGTATTTATCTCATGGATTATAGCCAGCCTATCCTCCGTTATCTTTAGAACTCATCTGAATGGACAACAATGGGATTCTTTTAAGGGTGAAAGAGGTCTCAAACAAAGGGATCCTGTCTACCTCCTTTTATTTGTACTCTCTGAGGACTATTTTTCTAGACTTGTACAGCATCCAAGCACCTAGGCTAACCTCTAATTTGACCCCAGCTGTAGGAAGTTGAAGCTTTCACACTTAATGCTTGCAAATGATCTAATCATTTTCTACAAAGCTTATTCTATGAGATTACAGCATATCATGGATAATTTGCAAAGTTTTACAAACCACAATAGTCTTAAAGCAAATATGGCTAAATCTCATATCATATTGGTGGTTGTTCAGCTTAATTGCAACAATAATGTTTGTGCATTATAGGTTTTCAAGAGGGAGGGCTTCCCATAGATATATGGGTGTCCCAATTACTGCAAGTAAGCTGAGTAAAATTGAATGAGAGTCTTGGTAGATAAGATCATGGCTAGAGTAAAAGTGTGGTCAAGCAAAAATATGTCATATGCAAGAAGGGCTATGTTAATCAACTCTGTTCTTTTTGGGGTGATTAACTATTGGGCCTCAATCTTCATTCTCCCCTAAGAGGTTATTAATCAAATTATTACACTATATAGAAATTATCTTTGGGGCTAGAGTTGAATTTAAAAGAGTACCTTACATCTCCTGGCATATAGTTTTCATCCCAAAAGAAAGGAGGATGGAGATCAAAGACATGAAATCTTGGGACAAGGAAAGTACTGGAAACCCAATCTAGGCAGTGGCTTTAAAGAAGAATGTCCTGTGGCTTAGATGGATACATGGGAGATACATAAGATCTGTGGCTTCATCGGACTATAATCCACCACCTGACTCAAGCTGGTGTTGGGAAAAACTATGTTCTGTAGGATATATTCAAATGGGGGGTTGAAGATAGGAGGACA
>JAKOGI010000625.1:472500-482725 GCA_029747015.1 Carnegiea gigantea
TGAGAATCCTCTATATGATGTGCTCTTTTATTATCTTGAATTGGGTCTGTACATGTATCTAGTGATTAGAGAAGATTTTCTCGTTTCTTGTTCTCCATATGTACTATATAGCTGCTGCAACTATGGCAAAGGTAATTTGCTTTTCTCCCCTTGAACCTCTGAAATTCAGTAAGGATTTGACAAAACTCTCTTTGTTGGAGATATCCATAGGTGAGTGCCACCAATTTTGAATAGATTGCCAGTACTCTTTTGCCCATTTACATTGGAAGAACAGATGATCTGTGTCTTCCTCAGCTTTACTGCACAGCTCACAGCTCAGGTCTGTGATCTTGTGTGTGAACCTTGCCATTCTGCACTTGACTGGGATTCTTTGGTGCATAAAAATCCACATTATGAATGCATGTCTAGGGGTCACTGCTCTGGCCCAAATGACCCTACTCCAGTCCTTATAAACTTGCCCCCCAGCAGCCATTTATAACTACTGTGGACTGTATGTGTTAATCTTCCTCACCATGCCCATATGGCATCTTGAGTTACCCCTTGTTTGATTAGCTCCTTGTTGGCTACTACTTTTTTCCAATACCAGCTGCAATCTGATGGGGGAAGATAGCCCCACCATTCCTTCTGCTTTAAATATTTGCCATGAACCCATTTGACCCATAACATGTCCTTTTTCAATGCAATATACCACACTAATTTTGCAATGCTGGCCTTGTTCCAAGTAGCCAAATTCTTTAGTCCTATCCCCCCATATTTTCTGGGAGTACAGGCTGTAGTCCATGAAATAAATGGACGTCTTTTGAAATCTCCATTTCACCCACAGGTAATTCCTACAGAGCTGGTTAACCTGGTCTATCACCTCTTATGGGAGGATGAAAATTGATGCCTAAAAGCTATACATACTAAATATAACTGAGTTGATAAGTTGTGCTCTGCCTGCATTGGGGAAGCTTTTTGTAGACCACTGTCTTATTTTTCTCAGTATCTTTTCTACTAGGGTTCTGCACTCTCGCTTACTAAGTTTGCTTGCAGTGATTGGGACCCCTAGATATTGCATAGGTAGAGCCCCTTCTTGGTAACCTATTGTTGTATAATTATATTTAGTTTTGATGATAACAAATCCAAGTGTAACATATTTGTCTAAGTAATGTTGTTCCAAACAAGCTCTCCAAACAGGGCCTACACTGTTGTTTGTAATATTCGTATTAACCTGGATGCTAAATGTTGAGAACAAGTCTTAGGAACAGGTTCCAAACTTCAGTGATACAAGATCTGCAAACAACAAATCACGCCAAACAGTTGGCTAAGTCTTAAGGAACAAGTTTTTACATTCAGCTATACAAGATCACCCGAGGAATCAAGGTGACCAAGGTGTTTGGAGCAGCATATTTATTCTTGGCAAGATGACTGATTCCTACAACAAGAAGTCTTGGTTTGGTTTAGTTTTTATCTTTTACACTCTTGTTAATATGCCAATCTTGAAAGTCTCAATTTAACACTTCTTAAAATGGTTTTTGACATTTGCTTTGGAACACCAATTTCCAAACAACCCTGAAAACAGGGTGCCTAAGGTGTTCCTGAAACTGCAGCAGCCTCGACTGTCTGTTTTACCAGTAAATTTCCTTTGGTTGGGTGCCAGCTCTAAAGGATCTTTTTATGAAATCCTAGGCTAACTAATTAAGTTCTAAAAAGGATTATTTTTGATTTGAAAAAGATTGCAAAACCGTTTTTGCTAAGGATCTCTTTTCAAAATTCTTATCCCTTATTTTTAGGCTGTGATTGATTTCAAATTTGGAACCGAAATCTTTATCCTTTTTTTTTTGGGCTAAATCTGCACAGCTATATTTAGTGGGTAATTAGTTTTTATCCCTTGAAAAATCAAATTCCCTTATTTTAGTAAAATCTTATCTTCTCTAGCCGTTGGGAATCTTATTTGAAGAAACTCCCTAAGCTACTAATATTAGAAGATTTTGTTATCCTTTTTGAAAGTATTAGCCGTTGGGTTTGTGTGTTTAAATAATGAAATCTTCTCTCCCATTTAGATATCCGGTTTTTACACAAGAAGTAAGAGATTTCCAAAAGCTGCATTTCAAAGAGAAAAACCGTGACAGGCCTGTGCTTAACTGAGCTTTCAATATATTGGCATAATAGGACTTCATTGTACCTTACATCTGCTTAAGTGAGAAGCACCCCCAGTAAAGTGTTTTGTACCCCTGTTCTCAGATCAGAAAGTGAGTGAGTGTGTCCATAGTCGAGTGGACTTTGGACGTGTCCAATATAGTGTGATTGGACGTGGTGTAACCTGTCTTAGGGAAGAAGGTTACGTGGGTTACAAGTTGTAACAAGGAGTGTTACTTTTGTAACGTGTTCAGCCCGTTAGTGAAGTGGTTAAATCCTACACGAGGTAGGTCGTGGTTTTTCACACCTCAGTTGGGCTAGAGGTGTTTTCCACGTAACAATTGTGTGTGCTTTATTTCCGCATTTATTACTTTGAATTTCGCTACTGAACCAATTGGGAACAACCGCTACAAACAAGGCTTAAGGTTGTTTGTGATTTACGAACAGTCTCTGCAATCAAGTGCTACGGCTGTTTGTCAGTTATTTGGCGAAAATCGGCCACCACAATTCACCCCCCTCTTGTGGTTGTGTACTCTTGGAATTCAACAAGTGGTATCAGAGCAGGTTCTCTTTCAAAAGGCTAACACCTTGAGAGATCCGTGAAGATGAGTGCACCACAAGGGATACTTGAGGGTCAATCCATTACTCGACCTCCTTACTTCAATGGCCAACACTATAGTTGGTGGAAAAACAGGATGGAGAACTACATACAAGCAGAGGATTACGAGTTATGGATGCTCATCAAGAACGGGCCCCTTGTTCCCACGAAAGTGCTTGAAGATGGAAAGAAGGTTCCCAAGGAACCCGTAGAGTTTGATGCTGAGGATTACAAGAAGATGGAAAAGAATGCCAAGGCCAAGAAACTATTATACTTTGGCCTAGAACCCGATGAATATACTCGCATTTCAGAATGTGAGTCAGCTCAGGAAATATGGACTGCCTTGCAAGTAGCTCATGAAGAAACAAGTCAAGTTAAACAATCACACATTGAGCTACTCATGAGGCAATATGAGCTGTTTGACATGGGTGATCGTGAGAATGTGATGGACATGTATACTCGCTTTACTCACATGACAAACGAATTAAAATCTCTGGGAAAATCCTTCACTACTGAAGAGTTGGTAAGGAAAATCCTAAGGATTTTGCCTCGTTCATGGGAAGCCAAGGTGACAGCCATTCAGGAGGCCAAAGACATGAACAAGATCACCCTAGATGAGCTGATCGGAAATCTTCAAACGTATGAACTGAGAAAAAACTCTCAACAGAAGGAGGAGGCTAAGAAGGACCGAGGGCTTGCTTTAAAAGCCTTGGTAGATGATGATTCAGATCTTGAAGAAGAAGAGATGGCAATGATGACTCGGAAATTCAAGAAGTTCTTCAAGAAAGTAAAAAAGAACAATAAAAGGAAGGACTTCAGCAAAGGCAGAAACACCCCCCGAGAACAGTTCTCTGGGTGTTTCAAGTGTGGCAAATCTGATCATATTGTGAAGAACTGTCCACTACTTCGAGATGAGCAAGAGCACAAACACCCTAGGAGACAAGGCAGGAAACAAGGTGTAAACAGTTCGGGAAAACGATTCTCGAAAGCAATGCTTGCTGCTTGGGGTGATTCTTCTGAGGATGAAGAAACTGAAACTGAAGAAGGTGCTGTAGCTCTCATGGCGCAATGTGACACAGATTCAGATGACGAGTCAACAAACAGCCTAACTGATCTCAAGAACAAGGTACGTGGTCTCAATAAAGCAACTCTAGAAGAACTTCTGTACAATTTAATGGATACCTGTGCTGATTTGACAAAGGAAGTTCGTGATCTAGAGCTTGAAAATGAGACCCTTAAAAATGAAAAACTGGGCTTATATGAAAATATTAACATGCTCAAGGAAAACCTCTTTATAAAAGAGGGAGATTATTCTCGAGTGGAGGAAAAACTCCTTGAGGTGGAAGGAATGGTTGAGTCTTTGCTCGAGGA
The DNA here is from genome assembly GCA_029747015.1 of Carnegiea gigantea. NCBI lineage: Eukaryota > Viridiplantae > Streptophyta > Magnoliopsida > Caryophyllales > Cactaceae > Carnegiea > Carnegiea gigantea. Next base: position 476,588 of record JAKOGI010000625.1, read on the forward strand.
GAACAAGAGCTTGCATGCTAATATAGAAAAACTAGAAACCGAGCTTGTCACAACCAAGCGTTGGAACAAGTCCTCAAGAGCATTGGAGTGGCTAAACACTCATCACAGCCAAAACAAAAGAGGACTAGGATTTAAGCCCAAACAAACCGTTTACCATGTAAATAGAAAGTATGTTGGATTACCTGAAAACATTGTTTGCTTTCACTGTGGTAAAACGGGTCACTATCGATACACTTGTCCTTCAAGAAGGTATGCTATTAAACAAAATGAAGGCTATGTAAAACAAGTCTGGATTAGGAAAGATGAGCTTTACCTATCTAAAAGAATGGGACCCAAGTGGATCTGGGTTCCCAAAACTAACCCTTGATTTGTTTTGCAGGCTGAAGGGAGAGAGAACAACCCAACAAATAACCCAGCAAACAGGCTAAGGTACAACCTGGCAAACAGCCCAGAGAACAACCTTGAAAACAAGCAACTGTGGTATGTTGATAGTGGGTGTTCGAGGCATATGACTGGTGAAAAATTCAATTTTCTCTCACTTACAGCTTCGGATGGTGGGAGTGTGGCATTTAGAAACGGCAAGTCTGGGACAATTGTCGGTATAGGTAAGATTAGTGAGTCCCACTCCCACTCAATTGAAAATGTATACTTAGTTGATGGTTTGAAGCATAATTTACTTAGTGTGTCCCAACTGTGTGATAAAAATAACCTAGTAGTGTTCTCATCAACACGTTGCTTGGTTGTAAACTCAAACACAGGAGATGTCGTATTAAGGGGGAAGCGACACAAAAATGTTTACAAAGTATGTATTTCCACACTTCCCCAAAACAATCTGACTTGTTTGAGTGCCTTGAATGATGATGTAATGCTCTGGCACAAGAGAGTAGGTCATGCAAGTCTATCTTTTCTGAACAAACTTGTTTCTAAAGACCTAGTTGTTGGACTACCTTCCATCAAATTTAATGATGACAAGGTATGTGAAGCTTGTGCAAAAGGCAAACAAGTCAGATCTTCTTTTAAATCGAAAAAGTGTGTAAGCACTATCCGACCTCTAGAATTATTATACATTGATCTGTGTGGTCCTATGAGGATAGCAAGTAGAGGTGGGAAGAGGTATGTGCTTGTTGTAGTGGATGATTACTCTCGATTTACTTGGACCTTGTTTTTGGCATCCAAGGATGAAACCTTTGAGAATTTTATTGCCTTTCTCAAAAAGGTTGAAAAGAGAGTAGGACACTCTTTAATTAGCTTGAGATCTAATCATGGTACTGAATTTGAAAATGCAAGTTTTATTAACTATTGTAATGAACATGGTATTGATCATAACTTCTCAGGTCCAAGAACACCCCAACAAAATGGGGTGGTTGAGCGCAAAAATCGCACCCTGGAAGACATGAGTAGAACAATGCTTATTGCTAGTGGTCTTCCTAGAAATTTCTGGGCAGAAGCATTGAACACCTCATGTTACATTATAAATAGATGCATGATCAGACCTATTTTGAGCAAAACTCCTTATGAACTTTTCAAAGGCAGAAAACCCAACATTACGCACCTAAGAACATTTGGTTGTAGGTGTTTTGTGCATAATAATGGGAAGGATGCCTTAGGAAAGTTTGATCCTAGGAGTGATGAGGCAATATTTCTTGGTTACTCTTCTCACAGTAAGGCTTACAAAGTGTTTAACAAAAGAACCTTATGTGTTGAGGAAATTGTGTATGTGCTTTTTGATGGATCTAACTCGTTGAGTGAGAATGATGCACAGGAGGAAGAATTTGAATTAGGTCTTGTTCGAAAAGAAGTGTTGCTCCAAGATAGACAAGGTAAGAACACCATGGAGAAAACAACTCCTGAAGGTGTTTCTCAGAACGACAGGCAAGGTAAGAACCAAACAGGGGGAAACACCGTTGAACCCTATTCGGGACAACACCAGTCAGGTTCCTCAGGAACAGGCTCGGGCAATGATTGTGAGCCTGAGTCTCCAAGTGTTCCAGTTAGAGTAGAGTATGTGTCTGTGGATCCACTTACTCCACGGCCATGGAAGCACCAACGTTCGCACCCTCTTGAGCAAATTTTGTCTGATATTAATACTGGAGTGCAAACTAGGTCAAAGCTTAAGAATTTTTGTGCATTCTATGCGTTTCTCTCTAACATTGAGCCAAAGAGTGTGAATCTCTTGCAGATTCAGATTGGGTCACAGCAATGCAAGAAGAACTTCATCAATTTGAAAGAAACAAAGTATGGCACCTTATACCTCGACCTGCAGATAGAACAATCATTGGAACCAAGTGGGTGTTCCGAAACAAACTTGATGAGTCAGGAACAGTCACCAGGAACAAGGCACGGCTGGTGGTTCAAGGCTACAATCAGGAAGAAGGGATTGATTACGAAAAACCTTTGCACAAGTTGCTAGAATTGAGGCTATTCGTATCCTAATAGCCTTTGCAGCCCATATGGAGATCAAGCTATATCAAATGGACGTGAAAAGTGCATTTCTAAATGGATACCTTAAGGAAGAGGTGTATGTCAAACAACCCCCTGGTTTCGAAAACAATGAATTTCCTGATCATGTTTTTCAACTTGACAAAGCTCTTTATGGTCTAAAACAAGCTCCTAGAGCTTGGTATGAACGCTTGTCAAGCTTTTTACTTGAAAATGATTTTAGAAGAGGCAAGGTAGACAATACCTTATTTCTAAAATCTAAGGGGGAACATTTGTTGGTTGTCCAAGTATGTGTCGATGATATTATATTTGGTGCAACTCATCATGATCTATGTAATGATTTTTCAAAAATGATGAGGAGTGAGTTTGAAATGAGCATGATGGGTGAGCTTAACTTTTTCTTAGGCTTACAAATCAAGCAAATTTCAAACGGCACCATGATCCATCAACAAAAGTATATCAAGGAACTACTTAAGCGTTTTGGAATGGAGTCGGCCAAGCCCATAGATACTCCCATTTCTCCTTCAACCAAGTTGGTAATGGATGATGGGAGCCCCTCAGTTAAGGAGAAACTCTATAGAGGCATGATAGAGTCACTCTTATACCTCACCGCTAGTAGACCTGACATTGTTTTTAGTGTTGGTTTATGTGCCCGCTTTCAGTCTTGCCCTAAAGAGACTCATCTTAAGGCTGTTAAATGGATACTAAGATATTTAAAGCATACACCTGATTTAGCTCTATGGTATCCTAGAGGTTGCAATTTTGATCTTGTTGGATATGCTGATGCTGACTATGCAGGATTCTTGGTTGATAGGAAAAGCACCTCAGGTATGGCTCATTTCCTTGAACCTTGTTCGGTATCTTGGGCAACCAAGAAACAACATTCAGTTGCCATGTCCACAGCAGAAGCTGAATATGTTGCAGCTGCTTCATGTTGTGCTCAATTGCTGTGGATAAGACAACAACTCAAGAACTTTTGTGTTGACACTGGATGCATTCCTATCTTTTGTGATAACACTAGTGCAATTAACATTGCCAAAAATTCGTGTCAACATAAAAGAACAAAACATATTGACATTCGATATCATTTCTTGAGAGATAACGTTGAAAAGGGTTTGATTTCAATGAATTTTTGTATCACAGAAAATCAAATTGCTGATATATTCACTAAGGCACTAGGTAGAGATCAATTTGAGAGAAATAGACTTGAACTAGGTTTGGTGAAAACAACTTAAGAAACCTGTGCTCTCCCCCTGTTCGCAACTCTTATATGTTGCGGATGCAATTTGTCCATAGCAATGTTTGCAGTCGAATCTTTGTGCTATTTGAATATATATATAGATTGCAGAATGCGGATGCGTGTTAAAAGCCAACATGATTGGGCATGTTACTCTTATTACCGATGATTCGTATTCAAGAAAGCAAGAACAAGTATGTTCCTTGATTGTCAAATATGTGTAGCTAGTGTTTAAATGTTTTAAATTACACGCCTTCCCGAGGATAAAGTGGCGGCTACTTATGGCAAACACCCGTTGTAACGGGAAGATCTTTAAAAGATCTCGCCGTCTTCTTACCCTTTAAATTTGCCAATCTTTACCTCTCTCTTGTATCTTTTCTCTTTTCTCTCGAGTACCCGGCAAATCTCCTTCTCTCAAACCCTAACCCTTCTCAAATTCTTGCTCAAATGGCTTCAATCGAAGGCTCTGGAAGTTCTGCTTCTTCAATCAGGGGAAGGAAGCTATTCGAATCGGCCTCAGGAACAAGTCCTGACCTTGTTGTCTTCACGCCGTTTTTAATGGCGATTCTAGAAGGTAAACCCTCTAGTCCTCCTCGCCCAATTAGCTTCAAACCCTTCCAGTTTTTGAAGAGTGTCAGACTAAAATCAGTAGGCTTGGGGTTGAAAGACATTCCCTACAATTTTGGTTGGGGATTGGTGGTATTTGAGGGATCAACTGTTTACCCCCCTTCTGAAAAGAACTCTGCCAAAGTTGGAAAATCTGGTGAAAATCTTGGGTCTAAAGATGAAGTCTTTGAGTCCCCTGTCGACTTCTCTGAGTTTGTTGAGCCCTGTTCTTTTGGGCTGTTCCCTGAAAAGGAAACAGTTGCTGAAACAGGGTCTGAATCCCTCAATTTTGTGTGTAAGGAGGACCTAAGGGATGATCTGAGGGGAAGTTCTGAGGAGAGATCCTTGGAAACAAGGGGAAGCCATGGTGGAAACATTTCCCCTGCTGAGCCTGAGTTAGCCACTCCGGTCTTCCAAACCGGTGAGAAAAGAAAAAGGGTTAAGATGGTGACTAGGCGTAGCAGAACGCCTAGATCAAGGCCACAAACAAGGCCTCAACCCTCAAAAGCCTTAGCCCCCTCTCCTCCAAAATCTGCTAAGCCCACGCGCAAATCTGCAAGAATTGCCTTCTACTCCACTCCTGGAACCACAAAATCTTCCACTCCAGTCATTGAGGAAATTTCTTCCTCTTCTTCTTCTACGGGATTTTCGGATTCTGATTCTGAGAACACCTCCTTTAAACAGGGGACCCCGGTGTTCTCCGAGTCCTCCAAAGAACAAACTCCTCCTCCTCCTAAGAAAACCACTCTCCCTGCCATTAAGTCTTCTCCTCCAACAGCCCCTCCCAAGAGAAAGACCTTCACCTCTTCTCTCTCCAAATTAGCTACACCTAAGACTACCTCTTCTGTTCCTCCCCTCAAAAGAGCGAAAAAGACCACTACCTCCCCTTCTTCTACCAAGGTTGCGCATCTGCTCAAGCGCAATATAGTGAGGGGGAAGATAGTGAAAGTTCCCTTTTTCCAGGAACATGGGTTAGAGGTGTTCCTGCAGAAACTGAGAGCCCAGCAGTGGTTGGATCTCTTTGCAAACACCGAGTTGGGGTGTTCTGGACCAGAGTTGGCTGAATTCTATGCCAACTGTGCTGTCACCGAAGGAGCGGTGACAAGCACCATTGGTGATAAAGAAGTACAATTTGATGCCCGCTCTCTGGGTGACATTTTGGGTGTCCCCTCACATGGTTTTGATGTGTATGTGAGGGAGGATAAGTCTGTCTTAGGGACAGCCAGGCTGCTCGAGCTTTCACAGCGGTTAAGTCAAAACCAGGGTCTGCAAACACCCACCTCTGTGAAGAAGGGTGACATGACCCCCCTGCATCAATTGCTCTTCATGTTCGTTATTAGGAACATAATTCCAAGGGGTCAGGGTCGTAATCAGGCTGATGCCTTAGATCAGTGCCTGGTGGATCTATTGGACAGGGAGGAACCCATTAACCTTCCTGCCCTTATGATTCGCCATATTGCGCGTATTGCAAACACTACTCGGGCACATGATCTTGGATATGGCTTTTTGCTGACGAAGGTCTTTGAGCATTTTGGGATAGAGCTCAAAAAGAAGGTGGCTACCCAAATCATTGATGAGATAGGGACTGACACCCTTATGGGGTGTGGCTATGCTTTGGCCGAGGGCTCCGCCTCCAAACAGGGCACCAGACCACCTCGCCCTGTTCCTGGCCGTTCCTCAGGGAAACTTAAGGATGTTCTTCAAGATAATTCTCGGCTCAAGGAAGAGTTCTCTGCTGTCAAAGCTGCCTTAGATGAAGAGAAGGCCCTCTCTGCCAAACGCCATGAAGACCTCCTGGCCCTTCTCTCTTCTCTTGCTCCCCAAATCCCTTCTCCATAGTCACCATCACCCACTGC